>QLOZ01004282.1:0-10691 GCA_003314065.1 Lactarius sp. MG50 | reverse complement strand
GTGGCAGGGGCAGTATTCATATATTTCCATTATCTGTAGCTAATGTATGTAAATGTATATAAAGCTTTAATAAAATCTGTTTAAATGAATTTTGTTGAAATTTATGGTGCACAAATATGGTTTCAAAAATCAAACCCTAATAGGAACCAGACTCTATGGGTAGGGTCTGGGTTGGCCTAAAAGTATGGTTCCCTATCAGAAATCAAGGGAGTTATAAGGCAGCAGTAATTGCCAGTAAAGTACATTCCAAGTTGATTTGGAGTCAAGACAAAATCAAGCTCATTAAGCCATGTCCTCAGCTTGATTTTGCCTTGATGGGCATCAAGTCACATCAAGTACCCATCAAGTACATTGGACCTTTTGCTGATGCAATGTCTCTCCCTGCAAGTTCTGAGTTATCATGACAGTTATCCTGTTTGCCGCCTCCCAACTCTGCATCTGAGTCTTTTTCGTCCGCCACTTGAGTGCCCCCCTCCCACCAATGGGCTGCCATCAATACAGCCACAACTAGTATCACTGTGACGACTATTGGGGGTCAGTGAATGTTCACTCAAACAGTTGCAAAGCACACATCAAGTTTCGAGCAAGCCAGTTGACCCAGGTCGGCCTCTGGCCAACCTCGCCCCTCACCAGGCAAGGCAGCCTGCCAGCTACAAACATGGACCATGGACCTCCCTCCCTCCCAGTGACCACCTCCACATCTGCCCTGACATCCCATGACACGGTTACGAGGGACCGTGGCTCAAAGCGAGCTCGCGTTCTTGTCACGTGATCGAGTAGGCACTACGCGTGACCTAAGTCGTCTGGTATTGCACGTGATCCTGGGAAGGATGATCACGTGGTATCTTGTTGGAACGAAGTAAGGCCGAGGTGCCCGAGGCCGAGATGCCCGAGTACTTGGTTCCGGTAGGTCCTTCGCAAAGGAGCCTTTCTGTGACGTTACACGTGTTATAGCACACGCGTCAAGCTTCGATGTGGCTGACTAAGCTGGAGCGGTGATAGAGATGAAAGGATAAGGAAGTTGCTTAGTCACAAGGGTTCTGCAGTGGATTCAACTCGTATTAGAGACAAAGTTGAGACTGGGGATTCCAGCTCAACTTCCTACTGCTTTTATACTATCCTACCTAGTCATAACGAATCGTAGGTAGGAGTCAATCAGGAGTCAGTAGTGCTCACCAAGAGTCACTACTATGAGTCGCGTACAGTCGCGACGACTCTTAGGGAGTCGCCATGAGTCGCTCGTACAAGTCGCATCGCGTCGCAGTCATGAGGAGTCATCGCGTCACATGACATATGGTCACATGACAACTGGTAAGTCCGAGTCGCGTCACATGATATCTCATCATGTGACAGTACAGGTCACGGGTCAGAGCCCGAATGGTGCGTTAAGTAGGGAAAGGGAAAGGAAACCGTAACATACTCAGTATAAATGACTGTCAGTAAAGGTCATCAGCAAACCCAAAAACCCTTAGGGTCCATTCGGTTACTATGGTGATTTACAGTGATTTTGGAAATCACGATTTTGTAAAGTATAATCACAACTTCACTCAGAGGATTTTCCGATTCGGAGCTTCCCATGGGGTGACTGACTAGACACTTGCTGTGTCGTTGTTACGCGTAGTCCTCACGCGTATCGATGTTAGGCAATGAGCCTAAGGAGATGTGATGCACAAGACAAGTAGTTCCGAATCGCAGGACTAGTATTGTCACAGAAGAACAAGCTTAATGGATACTAGTCTAATACGTTCTCTTTAAGTACTCGCTGAGCCTGGCAATTCGTAGCCTATTCTGGTACGTGTCATGAGTCGCTATCCCTCACCTTATCATACAGAGTCGTAGAGTTGTATAGTAAAAAGGAAGCATAGAAGGAAAATCGGTAACACTACCCCCTCATAATGTCCCAAGTCGTCCCGGCTTGGATGTCAGTTAGACGTTGCCTCCGTCGAAAATGGGCACATATTCTTCATTTCCCGTCTCAATGTCCGGGGTTGGTGAGGTGATGCGTGTGAAGAGAGGAACGGGAATGGGCTGGTTGGCGCCAACAACAAGGACTTCGGGGCTTGGGCTGCGAGTCACTGACGGTTCTGGTGAAAAAGGTCGTCCCACCCACTGCATTCGTGCGAGTAATTGGCTCCTCGCTTCTTCGTCAGTGGTTGTGTCATCGGGGTGTGGGTGTGTCTGGTCCCAAAGTCGGTTGTACAGCGTGCGATAAGCGTTGGCTGCCTCGAGACGGTCAAGGGATTCGAGAAACTCCATTCGCTGTGCCATGAAGCAATTGCGAAGGAGTAGTGCCGCTCTTTCGGCTCGTCGCAGTGTGGCTTCGGCTGTTCTCATCTCCTGCTGTGTGTTGGTCATTTCCTCACCTAGGTATCGGTACCAGACAACTTCGCCGTGGAGGAAGGGGTCCGAGACGTCCCTCAAGACGCGGTCTAATAGGTGGGCGAACCCACGGTTGTTTTCGAAGATGGCTTGCTTCCCTGGTGTGACTGGACTATGGTAACCTTCCCCTGGTTTGGCACGTAGTGGGATCATGAAGACTGGCTGTCCTTGTCCCATCGTAAGTTGAGCGTGTGGAGCGTCACGCATCATGTTGAAGTGCACGTATTTGGCTTTCATACGGGCACCGTGGACGTTGGTGATGGGTGCTTTGATGCAGTGTGGGCTACGCGATTTATTTTTTATGAAAGGTGGTCCGGGGTGAACGTAGGGGTGGTCATTGTCGATGAGATTGTCGTCTCCAGGGAAGAGTAGCGCTGGAGTGGGTTGCGTCATGCGTGTGAGGAGGGTTGGTGGAGCGGGGGTAGGAGATTGGGAATGGACATGATAAGACGTCGAGCGTCGGGTGCGAACTATGGGGACCGTGAGATCCTCCTGGTATTTGACAACGTCAGACTGTGGGGACTCGGCGCATGGTGAGAGGGGACGTGGCGGTGATGGAGGACGTTGGGGAGAGTTCAGGTGAGGGTCAGTTATGAAGGAATATTGTCGCGGGGTACGTAGATTAAATCGGTATAGTGCCTGGTAGTCATCCTCAGTCAGGGGGTATCGTATGATGTTGTGGTCCATCTGCTGATGGTACTCAGCTTCTGGGTTTGGCGTGTAATGTCCATCTACTCCTTTATACATGTATTTATGCTTCATAACCACGAGAGATGGCACAGTGCCTGGGTCATTGCTGATCTTTTCTTGGAGCCAGGAGGACAATCTGAGGGGATATTCCGCTGCAGCATGGCAATGAGTGGCGGCTGCTTGATTGGCATTGGCAAAGAAGCGGCGGAGTCGTCTGAGGTGGAATTGGATGTCTGTATTGGCTCCGGTTTGTTCATATGTGATTTGTGCTGGACCAATGATCCTAGCCATCTTAGCTGCGACTGTAGCGGAGTCGCGTAGGTCTTCAAGGTGCATGGCAGTCATGCCACTGAACCAGCGTGTCCTGAGGTACTCTTCTAGGTCCTCGCCATCTGCGAGTAGTGGAAGGGGAGTAGTAGGGTTCGAAATAGTGTCATGGATAGAGACGGTAGGGGAAACTGGGCGAGACGGGTTCGGAGTGTTTGGCATTTCGTAGCGTTGGTATTGGGTGAAAGAGTATGTGAGGCCAAAGGGGATGCGAGTGATGGTCATGAGGAAGTGTATAATTACCCCCCTTCTTATCGTCTGCGACGCCTCAGCACTAATAGTTGTTTGGGTGCGTTTGGGTGTGAATTGTAGAATGATGTGACGAGGTCGGGGGCGTGTAAATCATGTGTCAAGACCCAAGAGTCCTCAGATGATGGGAAACCTTTCCATCGAATGTGGAATTGTAATTCTTTCCGGCGTCCGAATAATCTGGACTGGACGATTTTCTCGACTTCCCACTCTGGTTCTCCATCGATGATGTCAGGGGGTGGTCTTGTGTAATTGTGTCCATGTGCTTCGGTTTCGATATATGGGGATAGAAGGTCGACGTGGAACACGGGGTGTATATGCATGGCCGGAGGGAGGCCTAGTTTGTAAGTGATCGGTGATAACTTCTGTAAGACAGGAAAGGGTCCGTAACGGCGAGGTGCTAATTTGGCAGTGGGATGATGTGTTTTCAAATTCCGTCCTTCTAGCCATACTTGGTCACCTATGGTGAATTGAATCGGGATCGTAGGCGAAGGTCGAATTTGAAGGAGTTTAGTGGCTCGTTCCCGTGCATCTTTGATCTGTTCCAATCGCTGTTGTACTGATGGAACGTCTGTTTTGAGAGTGATGTCTGGAATAGTAGGCTTGGTGCCAAAGAGGAGTTCGTGTGGGGTGAGGTGTGTCTTATCATGGGGCCAGGAATTGTGTACATATTCCGCTAGAGTTAAGTATTGTGACCAGCGGGATTGGTCATCGGCAACCCATAGTCGGAGGTATTGTTCGACCCATTGATTGGCACGTTCGCTTTGTCCATCTGTTCGTGGATGGAAGGCGGTACTGACATTTTGTTCTATATGGAGGAGTTGGCAGAGGGCGCATGTGAAATGGGATACAAATCGAGGATCCCGATCGGAAATGATCTTTCGGGGTACGCCGAACCAGGGCGTAAGGTGCCTGAAATATAGGGTTGCCACCCCTTCTCCAGTGATTGTCGTGGAACATGGGATGAATTTTGCTGCTTTGGAACAGCCTTGGTCCACGATGGTCAAAATGGCATTGAATCCATGGGAATCGGGGAGATCCGTGATGAGGTCCATAGAGACTGATTGAAATGGGCCCAACATTGGTTCCACTGGTATTGGTTGAAGTGGTGCTTTTCGTTTATGAGTCTGGGGTTTTGTTTCTTGACACGTGGCGCATCCTTTGACGTATTCCTTAGTAAATTGCGTCATTCCTTCTCCTTCGTATACTTGGTCGAGTAGATGTTGTGTATTGGCGATGCCAGGGTGTCCTGCCAAAGGGTGATCGTGAAATCTTTGGAGGATGGTTCTTCTTTTGTCGGTGTCGGTTGGGAACGTGATTTTCGCAAAGCGAGATGGGGGTAATAGGACTAGATCCTTATTATCCATTTCTCCTTTTGTCGTTCCGGGTGGTCGTGATAAGAAGTCTGCTGGGACATGTCGTTTGCCAGGTACATGTACGATTTTGAAATCGTAATCTGCCATTTTGTGCATCCACCTGATGTGTCTGCGGTTAAGGTCTTGTAGTTTGCGGAAGTAAAGGAGGTTGTGGTGATCGGTTTGAATGATGGTTTGGTGGGGATTCCCTAATAGGTAGGGTCGCCATGTCGTCAAGGCAACAATGATGGCGAATAGCTCTTTGTCGTAAATATCCCAATTACGTTGTGTGGCGTCTAGCGTTTTTGAGAGGAAGGCTGTTGGGTGTAGTTTACCTTTGTCGTCTCATTGTTGTAGTACTGCTCCTATTGCGTAATTCGATGCGTCGGTATCGACAATGAATGGTTGGTCGAAGTGGGGTTGTTGTAATACGGGAGCCGTACAGATTGCTTCTATGAGGGATTCAAAAGCCTTTTGATGGCGTTCCATCCATTTGAACCTTCCTCCTTTCGCTACGAAGGCGATCAATTCATTTAGGGGGGCTGCTAGGAGGCTGAATCCCTTGATGTACATGCGATAGAAATTGAGGAAGCTGATGAAGGCACGAACTTCTCTCAACATTGTGGGTCGTTTCCATTGTTTGATTCCTGCCACTTTGATTGGGTCCATAGCGATAGTATCCGGGGTAATAATGACCCCTAGGTACTCTACAGTCGTGACTTCGAACTGACACTTTTGAGGTTTTAGGTAAAGGTCATGTTTTGTGAGTTGGTTTAGCACATCGTGGACCACTCTTCGGTGTAATTGTGTATCCGCAGGTGTATGGATGAGGATGTCGTCCATGTATATGGTGACGAAGCCCTCATTGACTAATTCGTGGAATATCTGGTTCATCATAGTTTGAAAGGTGGCGGGCGCGTTGGTGAGTCCGAAGAACATAACAGTCGGTTCAAATAACCCTCGATTTGTTTTGAAGGCTGCTTTCCATTCGTCGCCTTCTTTGATTCGAATGTTGTTATATCCCCATCTGATATCTAGTTTTGTGAACAGTGCTGATCTTCCGCCGGGTACTCTTGTAAGTCGGTCAATGAGCTCTTTGATAAGAGGAAGGGGATTAGTGTCTCGGACGGTCCATGTGTTGAGTTTTCTGTAGTCCTGTACCGGCCGATACGTGCCGTCCTTCTTCAGTATGAGAAAACACGGTGCGGCATAAGGTGACTTTGATGGTCGAATTCGTTCGAGTCTTTCATTCTCAGTTACGAATTGTTCCATCGCCTTGTCTTCTTTTGGGGTTAGTGGGTAGACTTTGCAATCAAGGGTATCTGGTGCGTCGGGTTTCAATACTATAGCGTGGTCCCAAGGTTTTGAGGAAGGGAATCGATGGGAGGCTTCCTCGCTGAATACCGCATGATGGGAGTGATAGGCTTCCAGGACGATATCTTTCCAGTCTCGGCTTTGGGTTGGTTGCCTTTGTTGGGCTAGTTGTTGGGCTACTGTGGTTTTTGCCCCAAAGACGACTAGGGAGTCTCCCTCTTCTAGTCGTTCTCCTGGTGTCTCTCGTACAACTCTGATGTGTTCTGTACGAATGGTTTTAGCTGCTCCGACAGTTCGAAATGTGACTGGTATGTTTAGGGTGCCTTCCCTCCAGTTGGGTTTCGGATTTGTTGCTGCGAACCAGGGGTAGCCTAGCACTACTTGATCTCCCCCCATGTCTGCTATGAAGAAACGGATTACGTGGACCTGATCCGCCATAGTCACTTCTAAGTCTGTATAATGGGTGAGGTTTCCTCCGGCGTTTGGACTGCCATCTGCATTGTGGATGCGTCTTGGTTCGTGTAATAGTCTGGCACCAAGTTTGTGTTTCTCGATAAACTCTCTACTGACAAAACATTCGGTGGCTCCTGAATCGAGGAAGGCGGGAATTTCGGCCATTTTTAACGCAGTATAAAACGTGACATTGATTCGCATGGAGTTAAGTTGTGGTAAAAATACATCATGTTGGAATACTGCCCGAGCAAAGGCCGTTTTACTCAGGCTTCGGCAAAATCCTCATCTTTCGTCATCTCTCCCCAGGCTTGAGCCATTTGTTGATAGTCATCCATCGAGAGGTTCTTCATATACTCGAGTACCGTCTGAGGGGAAAGCGTCGTCATCTGACTACTTCCCTCCTCTTTTGTATTCATAGTGGTGTCCGTTGATGGGACGACCGCTGCACTTCTCGTTGGTTGGTCTGTCTTCTTCTTGCAGCTTCGGGACAAATGCCCCTGTGCTCCGCAGAAGAAACATCTGCCTTCGCGCTTGTATCTTTCTTTTTCTTTGTCGGTAGTGGCCTTGCGTATGACGTCTACCTGCATCGCATTCGGATCTGGGGTATTTTGTCGTCTTTGAGTACTGAATTGTCCTCGGTTGTTACGGAATGCTGGATTCGGGAAGAAAGGGCGTGGTTTGGCCGCCTTCTTTTGCGCCCAGAAAGCCTGACGATGAGGTTCAATTGCTGTGATGATGGCTTGTTGTCGTCTAGTGGACGTCTTCCAATTCTCCCAGGTGTGGGGTTGGTCCAGGTTCATACAATTCTCTAGGAGTTTGACATTAAGTCCGTGTTTGAACTTTTCCAGTACTGCAGGGTCGTCTTCTTGGTAGCGTGCTTTCCTCGCCCACATGGCAAATTGAGTGATATAGGTGTCGATGTCGTCTCCGACCATTTTCAGCTTGTCAAGTTCTGCTGCCGCACGATACTGTTCGTTGGTGTCGGTCCAGTCCTGGATGAACGTCTGTTCGAATTGTTCCCAGACGTTTATGAAAGGTGGCATCGGTATGAGGTTTGGTTGCATGATCCACTCTTCTTGCGTTCGTTTCCATTCGGCGACCGCAGGTCCCTGAATGTAGGTTAACGCGTGTGCGACTTTACGGGCTGGATCTGCCATAACCGGGGAATGTCCATTTAGGAATTGGTAGAGTCTGAGTGCGTGCATGAATTCGTCTGATTTAATTCGATTTCCGTCGAATATAGGGGGTTCTTTGCCTTCGAGTCGTCCATTGCCTCCTGGTGGGGGAGGTGCTGCCTGTGGTTGGGCCGGTGGTTGTCCTGCGGGTGGTCCGCCGCCGCCTCCAGGTGGTCCACCTCCGCCACCAGGTGGTCCCCCTCCGCCACCACCTCCGCCACCGCCACCGCCACCGCCACCGCCACTGCCACCGCCACCGCCACTGCCACCGCCACCACCACTGCCACCACCACCGCCACCGCCACCGCCACCGCCACCTGGGCCTGTGGTGGTTTTGGCCATGGAAGTTGTGACTTGTGAAGGGAGAAGGGTAACTGTCGACATTCTAGTGATAGGGAGTATGGTGTCTTCGTCGTCTGTTGGCTCTGTCTCTGGGGGTTCGATCGAGGTGTCGGTAGGGTTGTCTTCGACCCTCCTAATCGTTTCAGTACTTGTGGTAGCTTCGAGTTCCAAAATGAGTGGTTGTAGAACTTCACGGGTGAGATCCTCCCCTGTGAAGGTGTCGATGTCTGGGTTGAGTGCTGTGTTTGGGGGTAATCCAGTCGCTTGACTGTTTTCGAATTTGTGTGTCGCTTCGTTCCAGTCTTGGTCGAAGGTATAGAAGATGTCGTTTAGGTAGACCAGGGGGTAAATCTTGCCTCCGTATAACGCGTAGTAACCGTCCCAAAGGGCAAAGGTGTTTGAGCCTAACTTCGTACCCTTCTTACAAAAGAGGGCTTGTTTCTTTCCGATTTTTGTTTTCAGAATCCGTTCCTTGGGAGCGTCGGCGTTGGTGTTAGCTGTGGTGGGGAATGGGGGTCTGTATCGAGGTGGGAGATGTGCTCCGTCGAGGATGTGTGGACTATAGCGATCCTCCAGTTTGTCTCTGAATGAGCTCACGCAGTTGTCGGATGATTTCGGCTAGTCTCCTTTGTTCTTCCTCTAACAATGTGAATTGTTGGACGAGGAGTTCGTGTTCGATGTTGGGAAATGTCCCACACGTTCGATGACAGTAGGTCTGGTGGATCCTAAGTCTGGCTAGGATATTTCGTTCCACTCGTTCAAGGTGTTCGAGGTCCTCGAGTCGATTCAACAGGTTCTCTTCGAGGGTATCCAGTTTCGCAAGCTTGTTCTTATGTTACGCGTAGTCCTCACGCGTATCGATGTTAGGCAATGAGCCTAAGGAGATGTGATGCACAAGACAAGTAGTTCCGAATCGCAGGACTAGTATTGTCACAGAAGAACAAGCTTAATGGATACTAGTCTAATACGTTCTCTTTAAGTACTCGCTGAGCCTGGCAATTCGTAGCCTATTCTGGTACGTGTCACGAGTCGCTATCCCTCACCTTATCGTACAGAGTCGTAGAGTTGTATAGTAAAAAGGAAGCATAGAAGGAAAATCGGTAACAGTCGTGGTCGTGTCCGAGAGGATTGCGGAGATCCATCCCCTACACCTGCAATTATAGCTCAACTGCATCAAAGAAGGATGTGCAGACGGCAGTGGCTTGTACAGTATCATATAGCGAAAGCGAAGGATGACAACGGGGAGGACAGCGCGTGGATATGCTCACCGTGTCTCATTTCACTCCCTCCCTTTCTTCTCAATCGTTGTACTATGTGGCGCTTAGAAGGTGGAGGGTAGCCGCTGTCCTTTACACAGCGCGACGTGTGGGAGGACGATGGCGTAGAAAGACATCCAGCGTTCATATGGGGAACAACGGAGTAAAACGGCCCGGGTGGAAGAGAAAGGCAGCCGAAAGAAGAAATGGTGAAGGTGATTAATTCGATGTTATACAAATGGACGAACCGTGAGCAGTTGGAGAACGACGGACCGTGACGCCAGCACATCATGATGGAGAAGACAGGAGTGTAACGTCGGGCGGATGATGTGAGTGAAGCAAAATTACTAGTATGTATGGTGGATGGCTTTTGCGTTTGTAATGCAACATGGACGCGAGGTGGGGTGAGTGGAAGTGGTGCGTAAGGCGAGGCAGGGAGACTTGGAGCGAGATAAGCACATAATAGTTATTACTACTAACTTGATAGGGCGCAAGGCATGAATTGAGACGGTGTGCGCAGGGAATTTTCGAGACAGCAAGACAATGACGATACATACATACAGGCCGTAACCAAGGCTACGAGATACAGTTGACTATCTCATACCGCATAAGTGAAAATTATGTAGTACGAGAATTTTCTCTGCGTCCCAACTGACGCCCATTCCATAAAAGGCTATAAACGTGACATTTATGCACTACGAGGCCATGCACTACGAGATAGTCAACTGTAGAAGGTAAGACAGTAGGAGATACTGAAGCAAATAAGAATGGACAGTATAGGTACAGACCTAATTCTACAATGGTCAGCTCAAACCGAGAAACATCCGAATTCGAGAACCGCGAACAATAACAGAAAACTCTAATTAGTTTGTGGGTGTCCCCCGGGGCCAATCATGATATCGGTCACTATTACAGCATCAGCCCTACCAGCTCACAGTCAAGCAATTTCGAGCGACTCACCCCAATTCTACACGACATTCCCATTCTTTGATCAAGCTCCATAGTGGACAAAGGTCACCCATCGTTCGAGTGAAACACCCTTCTTCGTCCTCAATTTCTGAATCGCATTCCGCAGCGCCCTTGCTGACTGCTCATAGCTCGCACCTTGTGCGCCCGCAGCAAACATATTGCGATAGAAGTCCTCTGAAAGG
>QLOZ01004281.1:0-37785 GCA_003314065.1 Lactarius sp. MG50 | reverse complement strand
CATATTCAGCGAGAGGAAAGTCCTTGAGGTTATTGCTGCAGATTTTATCATCCAGGTGTAGTAAAATGCCCAGACAGGCTCGAGCAAAGATTGTATGAGCTGGCACCATTGGGACATAATAACGGCGGGAGATTCTGTCAGTCGCTGTGGCGAGGCGGGAGGATGTTAAAAACTCCTTCACCGAAAAGTGGGAGAATTGTATGACCAAGGAACGGTTTACTTTGACAATGGCGATCAAGCTCGAACATGTAGACAGTACTGCGTCCCTTGGATCATCCGGGCGCCAATCAGGTAGAAACGTGGGAATTTGTCCGGCATCGAAATCAAACGCGAGGAATTCTGCAAGTTCCTCAACACGAAGCGGGCGGGAGGCAACCGTGATGCATTGGAATATCCGGTGAGCATATTCCCAATTCTGCTCATCGATATCTCGCAATGTACGCTGGTACGTTTCATCGAGCGTCCCAGGTAATTCAGCTAAAGCACGACGGATACCGGCTGGCAAGCATCGTCGGAGGACGTCCAGCTGACAGGAGGCCCATCGGAACCTAAATTACAACTTTCAACGAGCGTCATGAAGCCATCGTATGTTCATGACTTACATTCCGTCAGCTTTCCGCGAGAGTACCTCAATCACGCACTCCTTGTCCTCCGCTCTCCATCTTTGCATCCTTGGATCCGAATTAACGACAGACGTGACATAGTCCAAGATATCCTGTCTTTGTCCTCTCTCCTCATGAAGGGAAACGGAACGGAGTGTCAAAGGACGAATAGTAGCTTCGATATCTGCATCGGGTCGGCTCGTGACGCATATCCGTAGATTTGGAAGCGCTAGCCCAACAAGTTTCTCCACAAGCGTTAGGACATTTTCACGAGGTGATGGCATGCCAAATGATTTGGGACACTCATCCAAACCATCCACAATAATGTAGGTGGGCGGTTGTCCGGGAAGTGTGAGTATGTCCTCTAGACATTTTTCAAGTTCGCCATCACTGGCATGGTGCGAACCATGACCGTGTGTCGAATAGAAATCGGAAAGAATGTTGGAATAGGACCCAGATTGAGCACAAAGTTGAACCAGAATAGAGGAAATCAGACCACGGCGATCCTGCTTTTGGTCATCCCTGAAATCACAATAAAACAACGCCAGTGAGGCCAACCCAGACTTGCACACGCAATCGATATTCTGGATGATTGTAGAACTAATCGATAACATAAGTTCGCACAACGGATATATTGGAAACCCAACGTACCAAAGGACGGTCTTCCCTGAACCCGCTACCGAGTCGGGTCCATCAATGAAAGCGAAATTTTAAGAGTGGGAGACTACACACGTTTTCCGTGAATCCATAAGAGAGAACCTGATGATTTCCATTCTGCGAAAGTGTTGCCTTCAATGAACCAACTCGCGGTTCCGCTATGGTGAGCTTTACACGCGATGTTGTGATTTTTCTGCGGATCTGGGGGAGAGAGCCACTTTCGTAGGTCATGCTGCAGCTGGTAACCTGCGGGACAGTCTCAGCAAGCCTAATCAGTCATTGGGAAACAATATAACCGACATTTCGTCTTGTTCATGAATTGTTCCACCATCACTTACATCAATTCAGACTTGGTGCTACCTTCAAATTTTCCAGCCAAACATACCTCGAGTGTTCCGGACACAGTCAGTAGATGCATTCGTGTCTAAAGGGACAGAGCTCAGTGGACAGTGGATGATTCACCAAATCTGACTGGCTCACCGTCCATGATTGCCCTCATCATCCGAATAAGACCATAGACAACCTGGAGGGTCTGGGCTGCATTCGTCCGAGCATCGTCCTGGACTAGTATATCGAATCTCTGTAGCACCGCCTCAATGTCAATTTCTCCTAAAGGCTTCTTCCGGGACTTCTCTGCGTCACGTTGAGTAGAGGGTCTAATCGACGAGGACGGACTCACTGAGTTGTCCCTGCCCGACCTGTTTGGTCGCCAGAGTGAGCGTCCGGAGAAGCTCGACCATTATATCCTCAACAATCTTTATTAGGGCTCGGGTAGGAGGGAATTCGATATAGATATCAAGGGGGGTGAGGAACTTTTCGAGTGATTCGAACAGGTCGACGAGCGCATCATAAGTTGCACTAACGTCCTCGATCCCCTGATATACTTATGCATCACTTGCTGATAGGAATCGAGGAAGAGACGTACGGTGAGGAGGATACAAATGCCAGCAAGGACTATTTTCGCAGATGAGAACGGCTATAAAACAAACGTCAGATACCAGGATAAACGGAGCCCATCAACACGTTCCCACGCACTGCCAAACTGATACTCTCGTTAAGAAATACGCAGGTAGATAGTGCATGGAGGATGTGGACGATACGCTTGAGTGAGTTTATCACTTTTCCATCGCTTCTTCGGAAGGCTTTGAGCTGATCTTGAAGAATTCGAGTGACAGACAGAACAGACTGGCATTTTTCGAGTTTCTTGGCGAGTGGATGTTCAACCAGTTTTATCCCTGTCTGTGTTTCGTATTCTTTCACAGCAGTCTCGAAGGGTGAAGCGAAGCCAGAAGATTCAGGAGAGGCACTCATATCAGGAGTATATGGCTAGCGGGGATGAGTTGATCCACTCTGGTGGGTATATGGTAGTTGGATTGTCTGAGTCACTGATTTGTCAGTTGCGGCGGTAAGGGCACTGCCTCGGTGATTCGTGTACTCCCCATTGTCCGACTATGTCGGCTTGACCCTAACCCCCTGTAGCTTCAGTTAGCCGCCCAAACGCGCCACAATTTCTTTGCCTATCGGTGTTATGTGTCAGACTCAATGCTACAGATGGGGATAGAGACGAGGTCACGTACGGCATCACACTGTCAAACCGAGGGTACGAGAACTGTGACTTGGGTGATGGGACTGGGTGGTAGCAGTACCAATGATGACAGACCTTGACCTTTGCGTACTACCGTATGGCATATCTTTCTTGGCGCGGCCCGCCGTGAGTCGGACCTCAGGCTAATCAGGCAGTGCCAGGTTCCTGTTTGCGCAGACTGCGAGTACTGCACTATCAATGTGCCTGCAAACCCCCTTCTCGACCTGGTTCCTCGCATACGCATGAGCAACTACATCGGCTTACACGCGTCTTGCCCGCTCCTCTACGCCGTACTCCAAGACGATGGGCTACCACCGAGTCTCTCTTGCGTGCCTCGCTCGCGGTTAAGCTCATGCTCGCATGCCATCTCTGACTTGACCCGCGCACGCTCAGCATTGTCCCGGGATTGACCAGGAGGACCGCTTCGGTGGTCAATAACGTCGAGTGACCCGAGTATTCGCGCAGAGCAATTGAAGTTTTTTTCACGTCACGAATCACGTGGCCTGTTGAAGGAGAACGACTCGGACTCGGAGGTCCAGCATTCGTCGAATGGGGCATGTGCACGCTTCTGACACTCTGATCACCTCGCCAAAAAGAAAAGGGCTCGTTTATGAACACACGGGAAATTGCCGGTCGGTTCTAATCTAGTCGGGTCTGGAGTGCTGTGCGCGCTGTGGGATGCGCGAGTGAGTCCTAAGGGAGTAAGAGGGTGTTGAAGGCGGTGCAATGGCGAAAGCAAAGGTAGTGAAGCGTTCTCAAAGGCTTGAGGCACGCGAAGGGAAATCGGGCAGAGACGAGGAGGAGGAAATGGGCTCGCAACAGCTCTAGAACGCTGGTTAGCTTGCTTTTCGATTGCACAAACTGGGGGTTTAAATACATGTAGAGAGACACAGGAACGCATGGTAGGATCGTAGAGTACGGTGTAGGAAGTAATGTTACGAAGTCAGCGGCCACGAAGAGAGCGGGTTGAAAGTAAGAAAGGGAAATCGGAAGTGAGATACTAGGAGGCACAATGGCGACGCAGAAAGGGTAGAGTAGCACAGATAGCACAGACCAGTCGAGACGAGGGCTCAGAACCGAAGAAGCAGGCAGGGGAAGTAAGGGAAATCTATGAAGGGTGGACACGGAAGATCGGCACGGAAGGTAGGAACGTACGAAGGGGATCGAGACGAGAGCCCAGAACCGAGAAACCTGGCAAACCAGGTAGTCCAAAAATTAGGCAAGCGCGTGCGCCCTCAGATCATCGTCACTGGGCGCCGCAGGAGTCTGTGCACGAGGCGACAGGGAAACTAACGAGACATTACCATAAACGGACGAGAACAAAGAGAAGACAATGAGAACACGAGGCGCAAGATCTAAGCGGTGCGCGAGGCAACACAGCCAGGTAGTCTAAAGGGAAACAAAGAGATAAGCGAGACAGGCGGTGGCGTTAAGCACGCGAGCGAGGCAGAGGGTGAGGTGGCGATGGCCTTGGTGGCGCGCCGAGGTACGAGGCTCATTGCAGCATCACCGAAGTCAGCGGTTTTGAGGGCGAAGGGTACGAAACGTGCGATTCACGAGGGCAGCGCACACGCTGACCTTACAGTGCAGATCAGCCAACGAGCGCCGTGCCAGTGTTCGAGTCCGGGAGGTTCACGACCAAGTTATCCTAGGTCTCTTCCACCATGACACAAAGCCTGAACGCGGCGTGTCGCCGTGTCCACCCCACGTCAGTCACTCTCCAGGGAACTTTCCTTATTCACTACTGTCCTGATCTCAGAGTCTTTCGCTGTTTGAGCCCCTCGTCTCGGAACCTAGTAGAATTCAACCGTTACTAACGGTTTCCTTTTTTTTTTCTTTATTTTTGCTGTAAAAAAAAGAAAACCCAATTATCTATGTAGTTAACTCGATCAAGAACGTTAATTCCCGCAGCTACACCAATGCCAGGCACCAGGTGCCATCATCGACTCGGAACCGGGAGTTGAAAAAGAGATCAGGCCCTAGGATGGGTGTTGAACGTCCCTACGCTGCCGAGTTCCCACCAATCCGCTACCTTCATACGGAACGAGATCTGCCAGTGCTTGCTAGCCCGGATTGAGGTACGAGAACAAAATGTTACCGTCGCAGCTAGACCTAATTATTACTAACAATGCCAGTACTCGGCAACCCGGGCAACCATACGATCCGTCTATTGTACGACAACGTCCTCATGTCATTTCCCAAGAGAAAGAAAGATAACCAGGTACAGTACGCGTCCGGCGCCCGGAGTTTCTCGGGCCTAAGAGGGCATGGCTGGACCATAGAGTGGGCCAAGGACGCCTTTTCACTTACGCCTTGGTTTTGCAATGCCCCCATAAGGGCGAGCGGGGGTGCGCCAATACCAAACGTAGGGCCCGTCATGCCTTGCGCCTTTCCCGCCGGATGGTGCTGTTGCTGGTGTGGGGAAACAGGGATACCGACGACGCCAGGACCGATTCAGCGTGCTGTCCCGTTCGCGCCGATCCCAGTGCCCATGCCAGCACCGATGCCCATGCCACCGCCGACACCAAGCCCCGCATGCCCAAACGTGCCCAGACCCGGGCCATCCCTCCTTGGACCCAAGGCCGTCTCGTCCGTCACCGTAACGCTCGCGGCCGGGTTGCCGAGCATGTTCTCGAGCCCAAAGCGGAATCCGTCGACGCGCTCGTCGAACGCGTGGATCTCGCGCAGGAACTGATTGAGCACCTTGGCGCGCAGCAGCGAGAACTCGGGCTCGTTGGAGCCGCGGGTGTGCGCGAGGTATGAGGCGGCGAGAGTCGAGGCGCCGCCGAGGATCGATATTGCTACGGACGACTATAGCCCAGTGCGGGTCAGCACTGCTCGGCCCCGCTGGAGTCCAAGTGGAAGTCGCACGTACGGATTTTCCCGAGAGGGCCGCGCCGAGGCCAGTCGTGAGCGCTCCGAGGATGATTTGAACGGCAATGGCCACATTGAGTGAGTAGTCGGTCATCTTAGCTGTACATGTATGCGTACATGGTCAGCAGAAAGACTAACTGTCAGGCGAGGGGATAGACATGGTGTGTATACGGGGTCTACGCACCTCGTTTTACGGCCTTGTCTCTCTCCTCGGTGGCAGCGTCGATTGTCGGCTGGAGCCTCTCGCCAATTGTCATCTCACGGCGCTGCACACCCAGAATGGGAAAACAACAACAACGCGCATATGCGGGCAGTATGTACTGTACATCAGCAAAACAAAGAGAGGATCATCCGTCCATCCGCACCTGGCGTTTTTTCTCGGGCACAATCCAACTCGTCGTATCGGGCATCGAGTATGGCTCATCGCCAAACGAGTGTGGGCGTTGACCCTGGTCATCGTCGATGGAGCCATGCTCGCGCGAACGAGGGCGCGGCAGCGGCAAAGAATGCGCGCTATGTCTCGATGCCTCGTCGTCGTCTGCAGGGGCAGGGTCTGGAATGGGATGCGTCGAAGGCCGAGGATGCTCTAGCTGCACCGTAGCCGTCGATTTTGGATACTCACTGACGCTGAACGACTCTGCAGCGTTTATCTGTGGCTGTGCGTTGTCCGTCATATGATAATATACTCTGACCCCAATGGGGTGTGTGCTCGGCATTCTCGACAATTCTCTGGGTTGACTCGTGTGCTCAATTCACAGTGCATGAGTCGCGAAAACTTAGCATATCAATCATGTAAACGGTTTCTGGCGTACCAGTCTGTACTGTCAGGGACTAGAAGTAAGCGGGCTCGGGCTGCTCTACCGGCTGTGCGCACACGACAGTGGAAGATAATGTTTCTTGACATGGTGTGTATGTTTAGCACCGTCTTAAGGGTGGAGTGCCGAGGTTTGGGCAGAGTACTCCCAGTACGGATCTGGGGTGTGTTGTGCTTTCTCCTAGAATCTTTATGCAGACGCCTTTGCTTCCGCCTATCGGTGCTCGCTACGCTTCTCATGAACCTCAACTAGTACAATGCTGGTATCAAAGCTGGAGGTAAGTTAATTGGATCGTTAATCCTCTACGCATTGTCCCGTATCTTATCAAGGAAACGTAATAAGTATGAAATTTAACTACCTGTAAACTGACTCCCGAGTTGTTCCAAGCGCTATCCTCCTCGGCTCCGTGCTCTGACAAAAACTGCTATAACATCGTGGTGTTCTGCCACTGATGCTTCCTGAAATGGGGTCCGCCCTTCGTCGTTCAGTACATGGATATTCGCGTCGCACTCTAGCAGCAACAGCTGTACAATCTCAACAAATCCAAATCGCGATGCCAGATGCAAAGGAGTCTGGTTTCTGTCGTCCTGGACATTCGCATCTGCCCCGTACTCGAGAAGGACTCGCGCAACATCCAGATATCCAGATCGCAAGGCCAAATGCAATGCGGTCGCCTTTTCGATCGTCTTGGCATCCTTATCTGCGCCATGCTCGAGAAGGACCCGAGCAACTTTACGGTGTCCACCAAGCGATGCGACATGGAGTGGGGTCGCATTATTGACGTCCTGAGCATTCACATTCGCGTCGTACTCCAGAAGGACCTGAACTGCTTTTAAATATCCTATTTGCGACACGCCGAATAATAGAGTCTGATGGCGATCGTTCCGTGCATCCACGTCTGCACTGTGCTCAAGAAGGGCCCGGGCAACTGATAGGTTTACTTCCTGCAACGCGAGGTGCAATGGAGACCAGGTATACTTGTCCCGGGCATTCGCATCTGCACCGACTTCGAGAAGAAACTGAACTACCTCAAGATGTCCTCGGTGCGACGCCCAATGCAATGGAGTGTCGTTATTGGAGCCCCGGGAATTCGTATCTGCACCGTGTTCCAGAAGGACCCGAGCAACATCCAGGTGTCCTGTTCGCGACGCCTGATGCAACGGAGTGTCGTTTTCGGAGTCCCGGGAATTCGGATCTGCACCGTGTTCCATAAGGACCCGAGCAACATCCAGGTGTCCTTCTTGCAACGCCCGATGCAATGGAGTCTGGTTATTGAAATCTCGAGAATTCGGATCTGCACCGTGCTCCAGAAAGAACCGAGCGACTTCTAGATATCCTCCCTGAGACGCCTGATGCAATGGGGTCTCGCTATTGTTGCCTCGAGAGTTCGGATCTGCGCCATGTTCCAGAAGGACCGAAGCAACCTCCAGGTGTTCACGTCGCGATGCCCAATGCAACGAAATGCAGTTATCGCAATCCCGGGAGTTAGCATCGGCGCCGTGGTAAAGAAGGACCCGAACCATTTCCAGGTGTCCCTCTAGTGAAGCCCAATGCAATGGGGTTGAGTTACCGACCGCCTGTGCATTTGCATCTGCGCCATGCTCGAAAAGGACCCTCGCAACTTGCACGTGTCCCCCTTGCGACGCCCAATGCAAGGGAGTCCAATGACTACGGTCCCAGGAATTTACATCCGCGCCGTGGCCGAGAAGGACTTGCGCAACGTCCACAAGCCCTTCTCGCGACGCCTGGTGCAATGGAGTCCGGTTAGCATGGTCCCGGATATTTGCATCTGCACCGAGCTCAAGAAGGGCCCGCACAACGTCTAAATGTCTCCCTTGCAACGCCAAATGCAATGCTGTCAAGTTGCCGATCCCTCGTGCATTCGGATCCGCGCCATACTCGAGCAGGGATCGAGTAATTTCCACATCTCCACGTTGCGACACCCGGTGTAATGGCGTCTTATAAATGTAGTCCCTGATATTAGGGTCGGCATGGTGCTCCAGTAAAAGTCGTATGACGTCAAGATGTCCTTTGTCAGATGCAGCAGACAATGGAGTCTGCTTGCGGGAGCCACTACTTGCGTTCACATCCTGGGAGCGTTCGATAATAAGGAACTCTGCTACATCGCGCAAGCCATACAGGGCGGCATAATGTAAGGGACTTCCTCCGGGATGTGATAGGCTTCGTGAGCGCTGGAATTGTACCCAGCGGGCATCTGGATCATATATCCAGACCCACACTGCAAAATGTGGCCTTCGAGGGTCAAAGAGAAGTTTCATCCCATCTTGTATATTCGACGACACGTTCTCGAACTGGGCGTGGTCTACCCAGTATCGGGCGGCATATGCAGCGAGAGGAAATTTCTTGAGGCTATTGCTATTGATTTTATCGTCCAGGTGGAGCAGAATACCTAGACAGGCTCGCGCGACGATGGTATGTGCTGGGGTCATAGGAACGTGGTAACGGCGGGAGATATTGTCTCCGGCTGTGGCGAGGCGGGAGGATGTTAAATATTCCTTCACGGAAAAGTGTGAGAATTGTATGACCCGGGAACGATTCACTTTGACGATGGCAATCAAACTCGAGCATGTAGATAGCACAGCATCTTTAGGGTCTTCCGGGCGCCAATCTGGTAAAAACGTGGGAATTGGTCCGGCATCGAAATCGAACGCGAGAAATTCTGCAAGTTCCTCGACACGAAGCGGGCGGGAGGCCACCGCAATACACTGGAGAAGACGGTGGGCACACTCCCAGTTTTCCTCTTCGATGTCTTGCAAGGTGCGCTCGTAAGTCTCGTCGAGGGTCCCAGGTAATTCATCCAGGGTACGACGGATACGTCCTGGGAGGCAGCGGCGAAGGACGACGAGCTGACAGTACACCCATCGGAACCTAAATCACAGACTTGAACAAGGGGTCATGAAGCACGGTGTATTAATGACTTACATCCCTTGAACCTTCCGTGAGAGTACATCGATGACCAGTTCCTTGTCCTCCGCCTTCCATCTTTGCATCTTTGGATCCGAGGACACGATAGATCTGACGTAGTCAAGAGTGTCCTGAATTTGACCTCTCTCATCGTGAAGGGAGATTGAGCGGAATGTCAGAGGACGAAGGACAGATTCGATGTCGGCCTCGGGACGACTGGTGAGACATATTTGCAGATTTGGAAGGCGTAGACTAACAAGTTCCTCCACGAGTTTCAGGACCTTGTCACGACAGGAAGGCATGCCAGAAGATCTAGGACATTCATCTAGCGCATCTACGATTATGTAAATTGGGGCTTGTCCTGAGAGCTTGAGTATGTCCTTCAGACATTGTTCAAGTTCGGCATCGCTTACATGCTGTGAGCCACGATGGTGGGTAGAATAAAAATCGGAAAGAATGTCGGAATACGAGTCGGACTGTGCACTAAGTTGGAGGAGAAAAGAGGAGAGCATGCTGCGACGGTCCTGCTTTCGGTCGTCCCTGAAGTCACAGTAAAAGAAAGCCAGTGAGGCCAATCCAGATTTGCACATGCTGTCTATGTCTCGGATGATTGTGGAACTGTCGAGGACATAAATTCGCATAACACCAATATCGAACCATTAACGTACCAAAGGACGCTCTTTCCTGAGCCCGCTACCAAGTCGGAATCATCAGTCTCGCGGATGGTTCAAGTACGAGAGACTTACGTTTTCCATGAACCCACAAAAGGGAACCAGAGGATTTCCACTCCGCGAAAGCGTTACCTTGAATGAACCATGTCGCGGTTCCGTTATGTTGAGCTTCGCACGCGATGTGGTGATTTTTCCACGGGTCCGGGGGAGAGAGCCACTTTTGAGCATCCTGCTGCAATTCATGACCTGCGGGACCCAGTCTCAGCGACTCTAGTCAGTGCTTGGTATATGAGAACATAACCGACGTTTTGACTTGTTCTTTTCGCACACGATTTGCTGCAAAGTCACTAGCAACAAGTCAGATATAGTACTAGCTTCTGATTTCGCTGCCCAAACGTACCTAGAGCATCCCAGATACTGTCTCTAGATGCCTTCGCGTCTATGTGGACAAACATTCAGCTGGGAGTGAGCAACAAACCCAGTAGGGTTTCCTAACCATCTACGACTGCCGTCATATTCTGGACGAGACCGTAGACAACTTCGAGAGTCTGTGCGGCGGTAACCCGAGCTTCGTCCTCGGTGAGTCTACTTAGCCTCTGTAAGACTTCCCCAACCTCATTCTCTCCTAACAATTTCTTTCCGAATTTCTCTGCATTGCATTGAGTGGAGTAGTACATAAACGAGGACTGGCTCACTCAATCGTCCCTGCTTGATCTGTTTGGTCGCCAGTGCAAGGACCCGGAGCAGTCCGACCAGTATCTTCACAAGTATCTTTGCCACGGCTGGTGTAAGAGGGATTTTGGTATAAATATCGAGTCGGTTGAGGAAATTTTCGAGTGATTCGAACAGGTCGACGAGTGCATCGTAACTCGCGCTAATGTCGTTTACCGCCTAATACATTTAGACGTCAGAATGAAACCCGCACACAACTAGGTGAGGAGCAAGAAACCTACGGCGAGGAGGATACCAATCGTGGCAAGGATAGTTTTTGCAAACGGGAACGGCTATATAATATGGGTCAGGTACCGGAATCAAGAACCCATCGACCTTCCTCCAACGTACTACGAGACTAATTCCCTCGCTAAGAACAGGGCAGGCGGAAAGCCCCTGGAGGATGTGGACCATACGCTTGAGGGACTTCATTATCTTGCCGTCACTTCTTTGAAATTCACGGAAGGCCTCAACTTGACCTTGAAGAACTGCAGTGAAGGATTCTACACAGTCACATTCGTTGAGTTTTTCGGCGAGTGGATGTTCGGCTAGTTTTATCCCGGTCTGGGCTTGGTACTCCTCTACAGCAGTAGCGAAGAGCGATATAAAAGCGGAGTTTTCAGTGGGTGTACCCATATTGTGAGCCGAAGAAACTTGAATATGGCCAGCAAAAAAAGGAGTTGGTCCGTTCAGAAGAATTGATCGCTTAGCTAGATCATTGGTGCGGAGGGTAACTCGGGCGGTATTTGATTACTATTTCGGTTGGGCGCACGAGTCGAAACCCAAGTTAGGGTTAGCTTACGTACATAAACGTCAAAACATCATGTTCTGAACTCCCTCAATTCAACTTTGAAGACTGATACAGGCGCTGCAACTGATGTGTCTACACTCTCGGATATAGCCCCGTGGACTCACTCGTTGGAATAGGGAAGGAGGAGCAAGGGAACAGAGGTCTCATGTTGAGGAAGTCATGGGACCAGTAGTACAGTACATTGTTACGGTGTTACCCCAATACCCCCCTACACCCTAGGCGGCGATCAGCAAGGCCGAGCGCATCTTTGTACCTTGTATACATATTGCGCTATAAAAAAAAAAGTAGATGACTACTAGTGCAGGCTCCGGCAGTTACTGTACCTGGGCCACTGCTCAACCTGGATCCTTGTCTTGCCAAGTTCCCACGTACGGATTTTCCCGAGCCATGATAGAGCCATGAGGACGGGCCTTGACGCCGCCATCTCGGGTTTTTGCGGACGCCTCCAATTAGCAGATAGCTCAACTGTAGCACCAGTCCCGGCCTACCCATGACAAGTCATGTCTTACCGCAAAACCACAACATCCCTAGGTTTACATGGTCCCAGCCCTAAAGTCACCTCTCCACACCCTGTCTCGCCCCACAAAAAAGTCGAATTAGGTATAAATAGACCCTCTTTCTTGATCTCTACCCTTTGCAACTTACTCTTCTCACACGTGTTTCAGGTGCTGACACCATTCGGGATGTCCTCCCGTCGACAAGGACAACTAAAGCCGAGACCGACTTGACGAACAGATTGAATGTATTGTTTTCTATGTATAATGAGAAAGCAACAACAGAAGACCGAAACACGGCAGAGAGTTGGAAAAGTGATGCAGATGGTGCACTCCTCGCTGTGCGTCCATGCCTTCCTTATTTCTTCATGGACGCCGACACAATCATTGCAGACCGGCCTTTTCTCGATCATGGTGGCGATATTTCTTGGAATGTCGTACCACGATCTCCAACTGTTCTCCCAAGACGCCTCTGGGTTTTGTCCCGCACAAATCTATAAACTCAGCACCCTCGAAGCCGGCTCTTTTGTCCGCCTTCCGTCGACATCGTCGCCTACCGCATCCAGTGTCTGGGTCAATGGCCTCTGGTCCCTGAGTTTAGTAGTCAATCTTAGTTGTGTGCTGTTTGCATCGTTGTTGCAACAATGGGCACGCAGATTCCTTCGCATCACCCAGGGACTCCACGACCCACAAAAACGTGTGCGGGTTCGTGAAATGATGGTACAGGGGGTAGAGAAGTACCATCTTCCGTCGGTGGCTTCTGCCCTACCTGCACTCTTCCACATTTCAATCTCCCTGTTCCTTGTAGGACACGTCATACTCCTATCGAACTTCAATCATGCTGTTTTTGTGGCTGTATTCACATGCGTTGGGACCAGTGCGGTGCTATATCTTTGCTTCACCCTCTCGCCGATCCTCCGTTATGACAGCCCATATCACACCCCACTGTCCCCACTTGTCTGGTTCTACATGGCGGGCGTCCCTTGGCTGACCCTCAACCTCATCTACCGCGCTACAGAAAGGTTGGATTTCATCAGTTTTCGCGCCAGGCTTCGCATTTTGGACGTGGCCCGAGTCTTCCACAGACACATGTTCATCGGCACGATTAAGGAGGTGGAGGAAGTCGCTCAGACTCGGGCTTTGGAACTTGACACTCCGGCCATATCGAGGACGTTTGATTCTCTGGACGGGATTCAAGACATGGTGCAGTTTCTGGATAACATCCCCGGGTTCTACGGCTCCACTGAAGTTGAAAAGGATGCTCAAGTTCTCGAGTACCTCAATAGCATCCAACTTCCCGGCGCGATCGTAACATTCATGGACCAATCTTGGTCATCAGATCTACTTACTGACTCCGAAAAGAAGGGAAGGATTGCGATATGCTTGAAGGCGCTCAATGCGGACCCTTTGCTTCTTCAATGCACCTTTCGACAGATTCTCCAATCTATGAGGTCCAGCGTTTTCGAATGTGTCGACTTTGTACTTGGCGCGGAATCACATAGTGATGATTCTGACCCTTGGACAAGGCACTACGCGAAATGCATCGTTGCCGTCGCCATCAACCGCGTAGAAGGATTTGACAACAATTGGTCCAACGTCATTCGTCGCCGCCTGGGTTCTTTACAGCTCCCCTGGGATAAGTACTTTTCGCGAGGCGACAGCGTGAAATTTATTAGCTTCATTTGCATCGCCCGAGATTTGCGGGATTCTCACCTCAACAGTAGCGATCAATTCGAACCCGGCAAGATTTGGCATAATGTTCTGAGCGAAACTCGCAAATTCGAGGCTGTGGATACCGCGCCTGAATTTCAGACGGAATTTTGCGCTCTGTGGAATGACCTCGTAGATGTGTCCCAAGACCCGCAGGGGTTCTTGATGGCAAGAGCAAACGCGATTCGCATCCTCTCACTCATTCGCACCGTCTACCTCCCATTGCACCAGGGGACAACCTCCGCTCCAGTTGCTTATTCTACTTCCACAAGCGATCACGATCCTGTCCTCCGGAAGCAAACATCGTACACTCGGTGTGACATCGAATCCCACCGACGGCCCACTCTGGGTCTAGTCATTCCTCCGAACGATACAGAAAAGATACCTCTGCCAGATAACTTACCGATTCCGATTGAATCCCCAGTCCTGGTCGTAGATGACACCGAGGTCGATCTAGGACTGACTCCGGGTGTATCTCGGCTTCCGGCCGAAGACGACGCTGAACCCGATCCTGGACCGCTCACCTTAGCCATGCAGAAGGCACTCCCTGACGATACCAGGTACGCAATACGGTGCTACACCCTACTCCTTTCAAGTCTCTGACGGCTCCATTGTATCCAGGGTCAGAATTCTCGTTGTCGGGAAGGTGCGTTTATAATGCTGATGCCTACGAAAGCCGCATCTAAGTTGAACACCTACCCTTCGTAACAGGCCGGTTCTGGTAAATCGTCACTTATCAATTCCATTTTCACGGCAAGCACCGCAGTGCGTCTATGCCCACCTCCTATGTCTCAACCTTGTTGGCCTGACCACTACTTTTAAGGCGGCGTCGCATAAAGAGTTTGGGCATGATATCGAAACAGAGCATTGTCCTGACGACAACCCTCAGCTGATATTCCACGAATCCCCTGGGTTCCAGTCTGGAGATGAGTCCAGCCTCCAGATCATTCAAGATTTCGTCACAGAACGTACCGGCGCTAAGCGGCCAGAATCAAGACGACTAGATGCCATCTGGTAAGGAGAAAGGACTAGAAATAGCACTACCTTCGTCCAGCTAACTCACTGGCATAATCTAGGATTTGTGTCTCCATACCAGATGCCACCCACGGGAGGTTAGAACGGGGAGTGGAAAAGGTTCTACGTCTAGGAAAAGGCGAGTTCTCCGAAATTCTTATTTCTTCTGGACCTAACGCCGCGAACATTCAGTGCCCGTTGTCGTCGTATTTACCAAATTCGATGAGCTCACCTATACCGCGGAGTACAACCCGAATGCCAGTGACGCAGATAATTCACAACTCGAGCAGCTTGCGCTTGACGCGGCCCACGAGCAATACAGGGTGTTGTGTCGTTCCTTATTTGACAAGGATCCCGGAGATCTGCCTGCGGTAAACGTTTCAGGTATGCCATACTTGGGTGTGCTTGAGTAGAACATGCCTGACGATTTCCCATCGTTTACAGTGGAGCCGGAGCACAGAAATCTTGTCAAGCAGCTGATCAAGACGACCGACAAAAATATCATGGACTCGCGCATGGCGCCCTCACCCGTCGAGTGGTCGATAGAACAGACGGGGAGTCATGATCTGGAAATTGATGCTTCTATCGAGTGCGTGGCATCCGCTTTGTCCTTATATCGTTGCTTCTCACCCGGAACTACAGGCTCGGAGGAGAAAGTGAGTACTTCTACTTCACGATATTCAGGGAATTCTAAAACACGTCCTTATCTGCGTAGAATATTGGCGGATCCTCTGGTCCCTCGTTGATTTTAAAGGCCAAAGGCTTCAAGATTGCCTGAGAATTCTCCATAGCCACATCGTTAGTCTTTGGAACTTCCCTGACCGGAGTCAGGTCAGATATTCTCTCATCCCCCACTATTTTCACTCGCTGAAAGAGTCTTGTCTCCATAGTATCTGTCAAGCGACGAATTCAAGGGCAAGATGTCTCACATGGTCGAGGACTTGGCGAGCCTACTCGTTGCGCCTTCGAGGTGAGCACCGTCTTTCCAAAGTCAGGGCAAACATTTCAACTTCGAAACTGGCAGCTCTATCCTGACAACATCCTCGAAGGCTGTATTGTCTTCGCCAAGGGATTTGACATCCCCCGCCCTGCCGGCTGTTCCGACAGGTGGAGCCCAAAACCTGACAGTATCCATGTCCAACGTTCACCAAACCACGTGAGTGCGCAGTCTGTACACCGTCAATCTGGCCTATCTCTTTTATTTCCCCTCAGTCAAAGGAATATTCCTTGTGTGATGGGGTACATGATTGACCTCACCATTATCCTCCATGAGCTTTCCAAGTCCATTGGCAATGTCTCACCACGCAATGTCCGGTTCGCCATGGCTGAGCATGTTATCTCTGGCCGTGAGACACGGATACATCGTGCTATCCGTAGTTTCATTATAGAGACGTCCAGTGCAAAGATCATTCAGGAAGATGCAGTTATAAAGATGGTTGTAGGCTTGACGAAAGAATTTTTGGTACCGACTGACAGTTAGACGTCGATCTTTACATATATTTTATAAACATCAGCAACGAGATACTGTAGTATAGTCTGTATAGACCAAAACTCGTCAGGGCTAGCGGATCGGGTAATCTGTTTTACTAGTATGCTCTGATGCTCTAATTGTTCACGTGTCTGCTTACGTACGACGGCACGCAAGGCGAGTCGCGTGAGGGAGAGGGCAAGGGGAACGACGCGAAAATTACTGCAACCACGGTCAGGGGAAGCAAAGGTGAAGGGAAACGGGGGCATAGGAGGGAGAAAAACAGCTTCCAGGTGAGATACTAACTTAGTAAGGCAGCTGATGCTATATATGGTACAGCAACGTCTAACACGTTCTGGTGAGGATGAGCAAGTTCCTCCCACTGTCATGCCCATCGGAGTTTGCGAACGCACATGAGATATACGTTACGAGAAACAGAATGAGCATGTGTTGGGGAGTCCACTAGTAAACCTGCTTTGTGTTATAGAGGGTGAAGAGGTCGACTCGGATGTGCGGTACGGTACATACAGATGAAGAGGCACTTGAGGTAGTAAGCCTGTGCTGACACTGCGCGAGAGCAAGAACGCCGGTTGTTTGTGTCTTTGTAGTTACGGTGGCGATGGCAGAATCAGTCATCATGCAGGCCTGGGTCAGCTGTGGGCGGTGAGGTGAACGAGATGACGTCAGCAACGCTGTTGACTCGTTTCATCCACGTGACCTACCTCCTTCACAGTCACGGTTATCCAAACGCAAACGACGATCCAGTGCTGCGCTCCAAGACGGTGGAAGAGGGCACAGCCATGTACGTTAGTTGGCAAATGAAATTTTGGCGGTGCATCCGACTCGGGCTCGGCTGTGCAGGTACACAAGTCCGGCAGCCGTGCATCGACTCGGCGGTGTGTCTGCCCGTTCGACGCCTCAAAAAGTACGGCGTCAGCCTTGAGTGGCCATGCCGCCGCTCCCTTCAAGTAGTTGAGCCATCCAAGTGCATTTTTGTCTCGCAATGTCACACCATTGGCAGCTTTCTGGCCGCTTCAAGTTTGTGCAGAGTGGGCAAGGCCCTTGCCGTGGCCTTAACATTTCTCACATCTATACTGTTGGCCTTGCCTGAGTATTTCCCTACTTTACACGGCAGCTGGCTATCGGCGTCCATCCGGAAATTATAATTTAAAGTGCCTATTCACTCTACATTTCTCCGCAGGTTGCTCCCTCTGACCGGACCAGACCGGTTATCAAACGCATAAAAGTTGTAGACATCATGGCCTTCATGTGGTCACATTGGTAGTCATTGCACACAAATATATAGGAGTCGAGGACATCTGAATGAATCAGATTTTTAACCGTAAATTTCGAACAGCAGTCCTACAAGCTTAACATATGCAGCAGCATTAAAATCTGGCCAGACCAGGAATTGAACCTGGGTCTTCCCACTAGTACTGGGGTGCCTTACCACTAGGCTACCCAGCCCTTCCTGTCTAGAGTGTGGGTTCCCATAACTCCAACACTCCCCCTGAAGCCACACTCAGAAACCCTCTGGTGCTTCCAGATACCCTCTGGAGCTTCATTTAGGGACCAGTTTCACAGCGGCTAGCGCACAGTAGGGATGCTACTAAGCAGGGCCCATAACCTGGTGTTGGTTACAGGCGGGCAAGGGGTTCGAGAGAAGTCGAAGGAGTGCTCTGCCTGTAGTGCAAAGGCAGGAGGTTGAGCGAGAAGAGGACGAGCGCGAGAAGTCGAGCAAGAGCGAGACGAGGCCAGGATTCGGGTTTTTTGGAAGAGACAAGGGGTACAATGGATTCTGGATGCTTTTCACTACTAGATACAATGTAATACTACGAGTCTTTTATATGTTATTATATAGGGGTCAAGGATGAGAATGAACTTGGAACTAGGAAGTGGAAATGTAGACGAGTCGGAAATATATAGACAGTGTAAGGTCCGTTCATGAGTCCATGTCGGTCGCGCTTGATAAATTTAGGTTTTAATGTAATTATAGTAATAGGAGACGAATGGAATGGAATGGAATGAAATCTGTCCGGAATACCTTTGGCGCGGCTCTATTCCGCCGCGCACCCTCAATTCTCCAACAACATATCCTGTTTCTAATCTAGGTACAATAGACTCGGGATAGTGTCATTCTGCGGTTTCATATCTCCATTGTCCTCAAGGCCCAGCACCAAATCGGCATGTCCCTCTAGCGAGCCCATAGACGACGGAGACCAGTTCCCGTCTCCACCCCCGTCTGCGATGTTCTAGAGAAAGACGTGAGTAAATTCCGCATATCCCCATTCAACGCCTTGTCCAACGGCATTTCATTCCTGCCATCTCGAAAATTTACATCTGCGCCATGTTCGAGAAGAAGACGAGCAACTTCAAGACTTCCGAATTGCGATGCCAAATGAAGCGGAGTGCAGTGAGGGTCAGGCAGGGCACTAGTATGTGCACTACTCCCAAAAAAGATCGAGGCAACTCCCAGACGGCGGCGTTGTGACGTCCACCGCAATGAACTCGGTTCGGGGTGGCCATTTGCATCCGCGCCATGTTCAAGAAGGACACGGGAAACATCCAGGTATCCATGTTGCGACGCCCGATGCAATGGAGTCTCGTTAGAGAAGTCCTGGGAATTTGGATCCGCACCGTGCTCCAGAAGGACCCGAGCAACATCCGGATGTCCTCGTTGTGACGCCTGATGCAATGGGGTCTTTTGATTGGAGTCCCGGGAATTTGGATCTGCACCGTGCTCCAGAAGGACTCGAGCAGCATCCAGATGTCCTCGTTGCGACGCCTGATGCAATAGAGTCTCGTTACCAGAGGTCTGGGAATTTGGATCTGCACCGTGCTCCAGAAGGACCCGAGCAACACTCAGATGCCCTCGTTGCGACGCCCGATGCAATGGAGTGTCTTGATTGGAGTCCCGGGAATTCGGATCTGCACCGTGCTCCAGAAGGACCCGAACAACATCCGAGTATCCTTGCGACGCCTGATGTAATGGAGTCTCGTTAAAGAAGTTCTGGGAATTCGGATCTGCACCGCGATCCAGAAGGACTCGAGCAACTTCCGGATGTCCTCGTTGCGACGCATGATGCAATGGAGTATCGTTACCGGAATCCCAGGAATTTGGATCTGCACCGTGCTCCAGAAGGACCTGAACAACGTCCATATATCCTCGTTGTGATGCCCGATGCAATGGAATCTCTTTATTAGAGTCCCGGAAATTCGGATATGCACCGTGCTCCAGAAGGACCCGAGCAACTTCCAGATGTCCTTGTCGCGACGCCTGATGCAATGGAGTTTCGTTAAAGAAGTCCTGGGAATTCGGATCTGCGCCGCGCTCCAGAAGGGCTCGAGCAACTTCCGGATGTCCTCGCTGTGACGCCTGGTGCAGTGGAGTATCGTTACCGGAGTCCCAGGAATTCGGATCTGCACCGTGCTCCAGAAGGACTCGAGCAACTTCCGGATGTCCTCGTTGCGACGCCTGATACAATGGAGTATCGTTACCAGAGTCTCGAGAATTTGGATCGGCACCGTACTCCAGAAGGATCCGAGCAACGTCCATATATCCTTGTTGCGATGCCCGATGCAATGGGATCTCTTTATTGGAGTCCTGGGAATTCGGATATGCCCCATGCTCCAGAAGGAGTCGAGCAACTTCTGGATGTCCTCGTTGCGACGCCTGATGCAATGGAGTATCGTTACCGGGGTCCCAGGAATTCGGATCTGCACCGTGCTCTAGAAGGACCCGAACAACGTCCATATATCCTCGTTGCGACGCCCGATGCAATGGAGTGTCTTTATTGGAGTCCCGGGAATTCGGATCTGCACCGTGCTCCAGAAGGACCCGAGCAACTTCCGGATGACCTCGTTGCGACGCCTGATGCAATGGGGTCTCTCTATTGTTGCCTCGCGAGTTCGGATCTGCTCCATGCTCCAGAAGGGCCGAAGCAACCTCCAGGTGTCCACGTCGCGATACCCAATGCAACACAGTGCAGTTATTGCGGTCTCGGAAGTTAGAATCTGCACCGTGGCCAAGAAAGAACCGAACCATTTCCAAGTGTCCCTCTTGTGAGGCCCAATGCAATGGGGTTGAGTAACCGAAGGCCTGTGCATTCACATCTGCGCCACGCTCGAAAAGCATCCTCGCAACTTGCAGGTGTCCCCCTTGCAACGCCCGATGTAAGGGAGTCCAATTACTATGGTCCCGGGAATTTGCATCCGCGCCATGGTCTAGGAGGACCTGCGCAATATCCACATGTCCTCCTCGCGACGCCTGATGCAACGGAGTCTGGTTAAGATGGTCCCGGGTATTCGCATCTGCACCGTGCTCAAGAAGGACCCGAACGAGCTCCAGATGTGTCGCTTTCAACGCCAAACGCAATGGAGTCGAGTCACCCATGCCCCGGACATTCGCATCGGCTCCATATTCGAGAAGCACCCGAGCGATGTCCACATTTCCACGTTGCGACACCCCTTGCAATGGGGTCTTGTAAGTGTCGTCCCAGACATTTGGGTCTGCACGGTGCTCCAGTAAAAGTCGTATGACGTCAAGATGTCCTTTATCAGATGCAACAGACAGTGGAGTCACGTTGCGAGAGCCGCTTCTTGCGTTCACCTCCTGAGGGTGTTCGCTGATAAGGAACTCTGCCACATCGCGCAGGCCATATAGGGCGGCGTAATGTAAAGGACTTCCTGTGGGTTGTGATGGGCTTTTTGAGCGCTGAAATTGTACCCAGAGGGGATCTGGGTCATATATCCAGACCCACACTGAAAAATGTGGCCTTCGAGGGTCGAAGAGAAGTTTCGTCCCATCTTGTATACTCGACGACACATTCACGAACTTGGCGTGGTCAACCCAGTGTCGAGCAGCATATTCAGCGAGAGGAAAGTCCTTGAGGTTATTGCTGCAGATTTTATCATCCAGGTGTAGCAAAATGCCCAGACAGGCTCGAGCGATGATTGTATGGGCTGGCATCATCGGGACATAATAACGACGGAAGATAGTCTCTCTCGCTGTGGCGAGGCGGGAGGATGTTAAGAACTCCTTCACCGAGAAGTGGGAGAATTGTATGACCAAGGAACGATTTACTTTGACGATGGCGATCAAGCTCGAACATGTAAACAGTACAGCGTCCCTTGGATCATCCGGGCGCCAATCAGGTAGAAACGTGGGAATTTGTCCAGCATCGAAGTCAAACGCAAGGAATTCTGCAAGTTCCTCAACACGAAGTGGGCGGGAGGCAACCGTGATACATTGGAATATCCGGTGAGCATATTCCCAATTCTGCTCATCGATATCTCGCAATGTACGCTGGTACGTTTCATCGAGCGTCCCGGGTAATTCATCCAAAGCACGACGGATACCAGCTGGCAAGCAGTGTCGGAGGACGTCCAGCTGACAGGAGGCCCATCGGAACCTGAATTACAGCATTCAACGGGCGTCATGAAGTTATCGCAGGTTTATGACTTACATCCCGCCAGCCTTCCGCGAGAGTACTTCAATCACTCGCTCCTTGTCCTCCGCTCTCCATCTTTGCATCCTTGGATCCGAATTAACGACAGACGTGACATAGTCCAAGATGTCCTGTCTTTGTCCTCTCTCCTCATGAAGTGAAACGGAACGGGGTGTCAAAGGACTAAGAGTAGCATCGATGTCTGCATCGGGTCGGCTCGTGACACATATCCTTAGATTTGGAAGCGCCAGCCCAACAAGTTTCTCCACAAGCGTTAGTACCTTTTCACGAGGGGATGGCATTCCAGATGATTTGGGACACTCATCCAAACCATCCACAATAATGTAGATGGGCGGTTGTCCGGGAAGTTTGAGCATGTCCTCTAGACACTTTTCAAGTTCGCCATCACTGGCATGATGCGAACCTCGACCGTGTGTCGAATAGAAATCGGAAAGAATGTTGGAATAGGACCCAGATTGAGTACAAAGTTGAACAAGAATAGAAGAAATCAAGCCACGGCGGTCCTGCTTTTGGTCATCCCTAAAATCACAATAAAACAACGCCAGTGAGGCCAACCCAGACTTGCATATGCCATAGATATTCTGGATGATTGTAGAACTAATCGATAACATAAGTTCGCACAACGGATATATTGGAAATTCAACGTACCAAAGGACGGTCTTCCCTGAGCCCGCTACCGAGTCGAGTCCATCAGTTAAAGCGAAATATTAAGGGTGGGAGACTACACACGTTTTCCGTGAATCCATAAGAGAGAACCTGATGATTTCCATTCGGCGAAAGTGTTGCCTTCAATGAACCAACTCGCGGTTCCGCCATGGCGAGCTTTACACGCGATGTTGTGATTTTTCTGCGGATCTGGGGAAGAGAGCCACTTTCGTATGTCATGCTGCAACTGATAACCTGCAGGACAGTCTCAGCAAGCCTGATCAGTCATTGGGATATAACGATATAACCGACATTTCGTCTTGTTCATGAATTGTTCCACCATCACTGACGTTGATTCAGATTCGGTGCTAGCTTTCATTTTTCCAGCCAAACATACCTCGAGTGTCCCGGACACAGTCAGTAGACGCAATCGTGTCTTAAGGGATAGAGTTCAGTGGACAGTGGATGATTAACCAAATCTGATTCGCTCACCGTCCATGATTGCCCTCATCATCCGAATAAGACGATAGACAACCTCGAGGATCTGGGCTGCAGTCGCCCGAGCCTCGTCCTGGGCTAGTTTATCGAGTCTCTGTAGCACCGCCTCAGTGTCGATCTCTCCTAAAAACTTCTCTCGGGTCTTCTCTGCGTCACGTTGAGTGGAGGGTCGGATCGACGAGGACGCACTCACTGAGTTGTCCCTGCTTGACCTGTTTGGTCGCCAGAGTGAGCGTCCGGAGCAGTTCGACCATTATCTCCTCGACAATCTTTGTCAGGGCTCGGGTAGGAGGGAATTCGGTATAAATATCAAGGGGGGTGAGGAACTTTTCGAGTGATTCGAACAGGTCGACGAGCGCATCGTAAGTTGCACTAACGTCCTCGATCCCCTGATATACTTATGCATCACTTGCCGATTGGGACCCAGGGAGAGACGTACGGTGAGGATGATACAAATGCCAGCAAGGACTATTTTCGCAGATAAGAACGGCTATAAAACAAACATCAGGTACCAGGATAAATGGGACCAATCAACACGTTCCCACGTACTGCCAAACTGATACTCTCGTTAAGAAATACGCAGGTGGACAGCGCATGGAGGATGTGGACGACACGCTTGAGTGAGTTTATCACCTTTCCATCGCTTCTCCGGAAGGCTTTGAGCTGATCTTGAAGAATTCGAGTGACAGACAGAACAGACTCGCATTTTTCGAGTTTCTTGGCAAGTGGATGGTCAACCAGTTTTATCCCTGTCTGTGTTTCATATTCTTTCACAGCAGTATCGAAGGGTGAAGCGAAGCCAGAAGATTCAGGAGAGGCACTCATATCAGGAGTATATGGCTAGCGGGGATGAGTTGATCCACTCTAGTGGGTATGTGATAGCTGGATTGTCAGCTGCGGCGGTAAGGGCTATGGGCACTGCCTCGTGTACTCCTCATTGTCCGAGGTCGCGGGTAGTATGTCGGCTTGACCCTAACCCCTCGTAGCGTCAGTTAGCCGCCCAAACGCGCCACAATGCTGATTATCCGAGTCGGATGTTATGCATTTATGTGTCAGACTCAATGCTTCCCTTTCTTTTCCCTCTCCGCTCTTTCCTCCCGCGTGCGCTAAGAAGGTCATGCCGAGGGATGAACAAGCTTTTAAGCTGGCAGGGTCGCTGAGGCGCTGCCCACTATCATTTGCATCAGCCTTATGTCAAAATAGATTCCGGGTTTTAGCTTGTTTTAGCTTGTTTCCGGTAACTCAGGAACCGCGTAACCGGGAAACCTAGGCGCTCCGTCTGCAATAAGATCTCAACTACTTCCCGGTTTCCTGTACCTCGTCCCTCAAGAGGTTTCCAGAAAATAGGACATAAGTTTCCCAAGTGTCAAGGTTTCCAGGTTTTTGCCATTAGGCCCATTACTGATGTTGTATCTCATTATTCTCAACATATTTCTACTCCAATGCGGCGAAATCTCTCGAGCTGTTCGTCAACAAGGATTCTCGTGTCCCCGCTGCTTGCGGTTCCAGGAAAGCAGGAGCGTACCACCTGTGTGCCCTCCATCCTAGTTCAACCCCATCTAAACAGACTAAACTATGCCCATCCAAACTGCTGGACCCACCCGACATGAACACTAGAATTACGATGGCCCTATTTCCTCGGATGGCCATTGGTGAAACCTGATGGCGCCTCTCTTTGCTCATTTTATGACTTTACTCTATTGAACATATTCCAGGGCGCACATCAAGAAGATTATGAAGGACTTGGATGGGCTCTCAAGCAAAACCAATCCATTGTCACTGTATATGTCGTTCTACTCTGCTCTGTTACACATTTCTAAATCGATGAAACAAAATCGTTCGAGGTAGCCTTCTCCAGTCACTGCCGTGCATGGTTCCGAGCAAGTTGATGCGTACCATCTGCGCGTCACTCCATTCTACTTGACTGTCATCCAGATCATTCTTATCCATACTTCCGGGCAGACAGACAGCCTCTCCCTACCCTCATCCAGGGAGCACACGTTCGAGGCGACCGAAATGGTTGACTCGCTTGAGGAGCTCGTGGAAGTGGTGCCTGACCCACCTGCTGGTAGTATTGTTCCGCTCAACGAGCCACGCTCAAGAGCAAATCCAAGTCGTCCTCCGGGCGCAAGGGCAAGGAAGCCGCCTCAAGCGCTACCAAATGATGAGTGATGGGGGTGACAATGACAATCGCGCCGCGTGGAGGGAACAGAGGTAGTGAAAGAAGAGCGAGAGTGCCACGGAGGTAATGTGTTGCACGACATCGTGCAGAAAAGCCGAGACGGGAACTGGGACCCAGATGATGAGAGTGGATACAGTATACCATGCGGCGCGCGTGTGAATGCTACTAATATAGTTCCTGTTCCCTGTGTTGCAGTGGGCCGTGTGGCGATCACATCAGGTTGGGGGCTCCCGTTTTCGCAAACTTCAGTCGAGGGGGCTAGTATGGTGTCCGACTTTGGGGGCCTTCGAGTGCCAAGCAACTCGAACTGTCAGATGAGCTTGACATAATGACATTCTTATTGTGAGATGCTATTCGATCACTGCATACAGGCGGTACGCAGAATTTGGTCCCACCGACAAGAGTGGCAGATGAAACTGGGACAATCACGACGTGGTGGGGGACGGCAGGAACTGAAGCCGTTTGCAACTTGGAATTACAGTCAGCTATGAGCGGTGCCACCGTGACGGCGGTGAGCGAGCGTCAGCAACGTTGTTTGGACTTGTTTTCTCCACGTGACCCACCTTTCAAGTACGCTACAAACGACGATCATGATACCAGTGCTTTGGCTTGCCAGAGAAAGCGGCAATGTAGAAAGTGTAAGGGACGTCGGGCGCGTGGTTATGGGGAACTAGGATGCATCTAACTTAGAGAAGGGGAACGGATAGGTGTCACGGGCGCTCCGAAACGTCTCACTCCGAGTGCAGCGGCATCATGATGTCTCGCCTTACACCGAGTCCATGCACGACCGCCGGACTTGTGTACAGTACCTGCATGTCCAAGTCCGAGTCAGACGCACCACCAAAATTTCATTTGGCACTAACGTACTCGTAATATCATTGACACGCTCACTTGTGTATAAGCTACAGTAGAAACCCTATTGATGGGCAGTGAAGTAAAGCTATACCGTATAGATTTCCTCCGAGACGTTTTCTAAAGTGTCTGCGTGAATCCCTTCAAGTTTCCCCTTATCTCTCTCTCTTTTATCTTCGAACTCGCGCGCGCCATAGGTGCTCGCTTCATTGGTGTGTCTGCCCGTCCGACGCCTCAAAAAGTACGGCGTCAACCTTCAAGTGGTCGAGCTATCCAAATGCATTTTTGGCTTGGAATGTCACACTACGGGCAGCTTTCTGCAGAGTGGGCAAGGCCCTTGCCGTAGCCTTAACATTTTTAACATCTATACTGCTGGCCTTGTCTGAGCGTTTCCATACTTCACCGCAGCTGGCTATGGAATTATAATATCAATTTTAGTCACGGTGCCTACTCACTCTACACTTCTCCGCAGGTTGTTCCCTCTGAGTGGTTATCAGAAATGCATACAAGGTGTGGACATCATGAAGTCAATGTGGTCACGTTGGTAGAGTCGAGGACATTGTAGTTACGCAGCTATGTAAATACGTACGCTACCTAAACACGGTAGCAATAACCTTCAGTTATGTGGTCAGAAACTGAAGTGATGTGGCGCAAAAAGAAGTCCTTAAATACATAACAAAGAGCGTAGAATTGGCCAAAAGCCTTCAGACTTGTATCAGAGAATAAATGACTACTTTATGAACTTATATGAAGGAAGATATGAGAGTAAACGAATGGAGAACGCATATGCTTTCAGTGTCCTTTGATCAATACATACGGACTTATCTAAGATAAGATAACGTAGCGGTGGTACCATGCGGTAACCGCGCGGTCCCGGTCCCTAATTCCGGGCCGGTCCAACAGAATCAGATTTTTAACCGTAATTTCCAAACAGCAGTCCTACTAGCTTAATATATCATATCTTTCTAATTTCTCGCACAATAGACTGGGATAGTGTCATCCTGCGGTTTCACATCTCCTGGGCGAGCACCAAATCTGCATGTCCCTCTAGCGACCCCATAAATGGCGGAGACCAGTTCCTGTCTCCACCCCCCGAAGCTTCCTCGTCTGCGGCGTTCTAGAGAAAGACGTGAGTAAATTCCGCATATCCCTGTTCAACGCCCTATCCAACGGCATTTCATTCCTGCCATCTCGAGAATTTACATCTGCACCATGCTCGAGAAGAAGACGAGCAACTTCAAGACTTCCAAATTGCGATGCCAAATGAAGCGGGGTGCAGTGAGGGTCAGACAGGGCACCAGTATGTGCACTACTCCCAAAAAAGATCGAGGCAACTCCCAGACGGCGGCGCTGCGACCTCCACCGCAATGAACCCGATGCGGGGCTGCCATTTGCATCCGCGCCATGTTCAAGAAGGACACGCGAAACTTCTAGGCATCCATATTGCGACGCCCGATGTAATGGAGTCTGGTCATTGAAGCCTCGAGAATTCGGGTCTGCACCGTGCTCCAAAAGGACCCGCGCAACATCCAGGTATTCATGCGATGCCCGATGCAATGGAGTCTCATTAAAGAAGTCCCGGGAATTCGTATCTGCACCGTGCTCCAGGAGGACCCGAGAAACTTCCGGATGTCCTCGGTGCGACGCCTGATGCAATGGAGTCTTTTGATTGGAGTCCCGGGAACTTGGATCTGCCCCGTGCTCTAGAAGGACCCGAGCAGCATCCAGATGTCCTCGTTTCGACACCTGATGTAATGGAGTCTTTTGATTGGAGTCCCGGGGATTCGGATCTGCACCGTGCTCCAGAAGGATCCGAGTAACATTTAGATGTCCTCGTTGCGACGCCCGGTGCAATGGAGTCTCTTTTTTGGAGTCCCGAGAATTCTGATTTGCACCATGCTCCAGAAGGACCTGAGCAACTTCCGGATGTCCTCGTTGCGACGCCCGATGCAATGGGGTCTCTTTATTGGAGTTCCGGGAATTCGGATGTGCACCGTGCTCCAGAAGGACCCGAACGACTTCCAGATGCCCTCCCTGCGACGCCTGATGCAATGGGGTCTCTCTATTGTTGCTTTGGGAGTTCGGATCTGCCCCATGCTCCAGAAGGACCAAAGTAACCTCCAGGTGTCCACGTCGCGATGCCCAATGCAACGAAATGCCATTATTGCGGCCTCGGAAGTTAGAATCTGCACCGTGGCCAAGAAGGAATCGGACCATTTCCAAGTGTCCCTCTTGTGAGGCCCAATGCAATGGGGTTGAGTAACCGACGGCCTGTGCATTCGCATCTGCGCCATGCTCAAGAAGGACCCGAACAACCTCCAGATGTCCTGCTTGCCACGCCAAACGCAATGGAGTCGAGTTACCCATGCCCCGGACATTCGCATCGGCTCCATATTCGAGAAGCACCCGAGCGATGTCCACATGTCCACGTTCCGACACAACTTGCAATGGGGTCTTGTAAGTGTCGTCCCAGACATTTGGGTCTGCACGGTGCTCCAGTAAAAGTCGTATGACGTCAAGATGTCCTTTATCAGACGCAACAGACAATGGAGTCAGGTTGCGCGAGCCGCTCCTTGCGTTCACGTCCTGGGAGCGTTCGATGATAAGGAACTCTGCCACATCGCGCAGGCCATATAGGGCGGCATAATGAAAAGGACTTCCTCTGGGTTGTGATAGACTTTTGGGGCGTTGGAATGGTATCCAACGAGCACCTTGATCATATATCCGGCGCCACACTGAAAAATGTGGGTTTCGAGGGTCGAAGAGAAGTTTCATCCCATCTCGCATACTCGATGACACGTTCACGAACTTGGCATGGTTCACCCAGTGTCGGGCAGCATATTCAGCGAGAGGAAATTTCGTGAGGTTATTGCTGCAGATTTTATCATCCAGGTGTAGCAAAATGCCCAGACAGGCTCGAGCGACGATCATATGAGCTGGCATCATCGGGACATGATAACGGCGGAAGATAGTCTCTCTCGCTGTGGCGAGGCGGGAGGATGTTAAGAACTCCTTCACCGAGAAGTGGGAGAATTGTATGACCAAGGAACAGTTTACTTTGACGATGGCGATCAAGCTCGAACATGTAAACAGTACCGCGTCCCTTGGATCATTCGGGCGCCAATCAGGTAGAAACGTGGGAATTTGTCCAGCATCGAAATCAAACGCAAGGAATTCTGCAAGTTCCTCAACACGAAGTGGGCGGGAGGCAACAGTGATACATTGGAATATCCGGTGAGCATATTCCCAATTCTGTTCGTCGATATCTCGCAATGTACGCTCATACGTTTCATCGAGCGTTTCGGGTAATTCGTCTAAAGCACGACGGATACCGGCTGGCAAGCAGTGTCGGAGGACGTCCAGCTGACAGGAGGCCCATCGGAACCTGAATTACAGCATTCAACGAGCGTCACGGTCATGAAGTTATCGCAGGTTTATGACTTACATCCCGTCAGCTTTCCGCGAGAGTACCTCAATCACTCGCTCCTTGTCCTCCGCTCTCCATCTTTGCACCCTTGGATCCGAATTAACGACAGACGTGACATAGTCCAAGATGTCCTGTCTTTGTCCTCTCTCCTCATGAAGTGAAACGGAACGGGGTGTCAAAGGACGAAGAACAGCTTCGATGTCTGCCTCTGGTCGGCTCGTGACACATATCCGTGGATTTGGAAGCGTTAGCCCAACAAGTCTCTCCATAAGCATTAGGGCATTTTCACGAGGGGATGGCATGCCAAATGATTTGGGACATTCATCCAAACCATCCACAATAATGTAGATGGGCGGTTGTCCGGGAAGTTTGAGCATGTCCTCTAGACACTTTTCAAGTTCGTCATCACTGGCATGTTGTGAACCACAACCGTGTGTCGAATAGAAATCGGAAAGAATGTTGGAATAGGACCCAGATTGAGCACAAAGTTGAATAAGAATAGAGGAAATCAGGCCACGGCGATCCTGCTTTTGGTCGTCCCTGAAATCACAATAAAACAACGCCAGTGAGGCCAACCCAGACTTGCAAGCGCAATCGATATTCTGGATGATTGTAGAACTAATCGATAACATAAGTTCGCACAACGGACATATCGGAAATTTAACGTACCAAAGGACGGTCTTCCCTGAACCCGCTACCGAGTCGGGTCTATCAATCAAAGAGAAATTTTGAGGGTGGGAGACTACACACGTTTCCCATGAATCCATAAGAGAGAACCTGATGATTTCCATTCTGCGAAACCGTTGCCCTCAATGAACCAACTCGCAGTTCCGCTATGGTGAGCTTTACACGCGATGTTGTGATTTTTCTGCGGATCTGGGGGAGAGAGCCACTTTCGTATGTCATGCTGCAACTGATAACCTGCGGGACAATCTCAGCAAGCCTAATCAGTCATTGGGATATAACGATATAACCGACATTTCGTCTTGTTCATGAATTGTCCCACCATCACTGACATTGGTTCAGATTCGGTGCTAGCTTTCATTTTTCCGGACAAACATACCTTGAGTGTCCCGGCCACAGTCAGTACACGCATTCGTGTCTAAAGGGACAGAGCTCAATGGAGAGTGGATGATTAACCCAGTCTGATTTGCTCACCGTCTATGATTGCCCTCATCATCCGAATAAGCCCATACACGACCTCGAGGATCTGGGCTGCAGTCGCCCGAGCCTCGTCCTGGGCTAGTCTATCGATTCTCTGTAGCACCGCCTCAATGTCAATCTCTCCTAAAAGCTTTTCCCGGGTCTTCTCTGCGTCACGTTGAGTGGAGGGTCGGATCGACGAGGACGCACTCACTGAGTTGTCCCTGCTTGACCTGTTTGGTCGCCAGAGTGAGCGTCCGGAGCAGTTCGACCATTATCTCCTCGACAATCTTTGTCAGGGCTCGGGTAGGAGGGAATTCGGTATAAATATCAAGGGGGGTGAGGAACTTTTCGAGTGATTCGAACAGGTCGACGAGCGCATCGTAAGTTGCACTAACGTCCTCGATCCCCTGATATACTTATGCATCACTTGCCGATAAGGACCGAGGGAGAGACGTACGGTGAGGAGGATACAAATGCCAACAATGACTATTTTCGCAGATGAGAACGGCTATAGAACAAACGTAAGGTACCAGGATAAACGGAGCCCATCAACACGTTCCCACGTACTGCCAAACTGATACTCTCGTTAAGAAATACGCAGGTGGACAGCGCATGGAGGATGTGGACGACACGCTTGAGTGAGTTTATCACTTTTCCATCGCTTCTCCGGAAGGCTTTGAGCTGATCTTGAAGAACTCGAGTGACAGACAGGACAGAGTCGCACTTTTCGAGTTTCTTGGCAAGTGGATGTTCAACCAGTTTTATCCCTGTCTGTGTTTCATATTCTTTCACAGCAGTCTCGAAGGGTGGAGCGAAGCCAGAAGATTCAGGAGAGGCACTCATATCAAGGGTATATGGCCAGCGGGGATGAGTTGATCCACTCTAGTATGTGATAGCTGGATTGTCAGCTGCGGCGGTAAGGGCTATGGGCACTGCCTCGTGTACTCCTCAGTCGTGGGTGGGTATGTCGGCTTCAAGTTGACCCTAACCCCCTGTAGCGTAAGATGGTTGGCCTGACTAACTGCAGTGGGGGGGCTCAAACGCGCCCTGAACTGTTATTCGCTGTCTTCCCTTTTTTTTTTTTTCTCCCTTCTTTCCTCACGCATGCGTTAAGAAGATCATGCCGAGGGATGAACAAGCATTCAAGTCGGCAGGGTCGCTCAAGCGGCGCTCACTATTATTTGTATCTCATTATTCTCATTATCCATAAGTTAACAATATTTCTACTCCAATGCGACGAAATCTCTCAGGCTGTTCCTCGCTTGTCGTCAACAAGGATTCTCGTGTCCCCGCTGCTTGCAGTTTCAGGAAAGTAGAAGCATACCACCTGTGTGCCCTCCATCCTAGTTCAACCCCATCTAAACTATGCCCAAACTGTTGGACCCACGCACGCACATACAGCCTCTCGCTATCACTGTCCAGGAAGTGCACAATCGACTAGTACCGAGATAGCAGACTTTCCAAAACAGTCCGCGGATGGGTCCTCGACCCATCTGCCGGTGGTGCCGTTCCACTCGACCTACCAGGCGAAAGTGATCCCGCGTCATCTTTCCAGCACAACGGCAACGAAGCTGCCCCCGGCGCCGCCCATGACCGGGATGAGGGCAAATAGTGGGGTGGGAGAAGGGGATGTACGAGGACAGCAGTGCCACAGATGGGGATAGAGACGAGGTCATGCCCGGCATCACGCTATCAAACCGAGGGTACGAGAACTGTGACTTGGGTGATGGGACTGGGTGGTACCAATGATGACAGACCTTGACTTTGGCGTACTACAGTACGGCATCTCTTGTTCCTCTTTCTTGGCCGTGACCTAATCAGGCTGTGCCAGGTTCCTGTTTGCGCAGACTGCGAGTACTGCATTATCGATGTGCCTGCTGACCCCCTTCTCGACCTCGTTCCGAGCATACGCATGAGCAACTACATCGGCTTACGCGTGTCTTCCCCGCTCCTCTATGCCGCACTCCAAGGCGATAGGCTACCTGCTCTCCTCCACCGCAGCCAGGCTAGGGATTAACATCCTGGGATCGAGTGCTCGGTCACGAAGGTCACGTCGGTATTCTTACGATCAAAGCCTCAACTATGTCGTGGAGATCCCGCCCTGGGACCCCAAGGGGTTCAGCCGCGTGGCCCGGAAACGATGTAGAAGGTAGTTCAGGGGATCAATGATCAGTTTGCTGGCTTGGTAGAGGTGCGTCATTCCTGTTGTCCGGCTTGAGCTGCGCCGCCTGACGGATCAGAGCCTTTAGAACTCATTGAGGATATCGACAAAGCACTCGTGAGTCCCAGGTACATATGGAACTGCCTCTCTCTACCGCATCCCATAGGGGTTATTTGGTCAACGAGATTTGGTGCATGACTAACATCGACAAGTGGTGATTGACGAAGCTGCAAGATATCTTCAACTTGGTGCAATGCCTTTCTTAGAGTAAGTACTCCTATGCTACTTTTGCTGATGGCATAGCGTTGTGGTGATGCCCCGCTTTCGGGCGAGCTGAAATATCTCCAGCACGAGCCCGGAGGTTGCTTCGCCAGCTGGTCGTCTGCCTTGGTACCAACAAATTTGCAGTGCGCCGGCTGCGTGAAGAACATAACATCCTCACATTGCATCAATCACATTGACACAGTTGTAGTGGGGTGTAGCGAATCGGTTTCTATATCGACTCCGACTGGTGCGTCATAGGTGCCATCCTCACTCTGTGCGACTAGGACATAGTGTCGTGTTGAATTACGACGCAGACACGGTCAGCACGGACTACAGTATGACGAAACGGACTGTCCGTAATTGAAAATATCGCACCTGAAGCGATCCTTGACGCCCACGACGCCGTGTGTCCATGCGGTGGCATCCTTTCCCTGATGAGAAGACACCAAGTTCCATCGAGCTGCAATCGCACTGGCAGAGCGTCGAGATCTACGGCAGATCGCCCAATATAATTGATACTTGACCCAGCTGTCAAATTCCACCACCCACAGTGGAAGGAACTCACGTTCCCTCGAGGGAGCCGAGGAATAAGAGATGGTTGACTATCCCCGTCCTCGTACGCTCATCAGGCTGCTGTTGTGTCGCGCGAACACCCAGATCGTGGTCGTCAAATACATGGCGCAGGCAGAAGAAATCGATATGGTCGCGGTCGTGGAGGATGGCAAGGTGATCATGCAATGCACCTCGGAGTACATCGAGGACGCTGGCGTGCACTCGGGCAATGTGACACCCCATACATCTACCCGCCACGGCCTCGTTCAACATGCAGAATACCAAGTACATGCAATTCAGTCCTTCCTTATCCTGTCCAGGGTCACGAGCATTTGTGCCATCAAACTAGCGATGGAGGTCGTGCTCGGCCTGCCCAAGGCCCGAGGAGCCGAAGACAAACACCTTCACGGTCCGAGGGTGTCAGGAGAAATTTGAGCTGCCGGAATACAAGCTGCAGCAGGATACAATGTCTCATCGACTCACTTGGATTTATTTTTTTTTCAATCCGAATTTGTATCCCGCAGCGCGGACATCTTGACACAGAGGCGGGCATGTGATGATACGTAGTATGTTCAGGCATGGGGCGATGAGCCAGCATGAGCTGGCCATGCGCAGGGGCTACTAGTAGTCGTGTGAGGAGGGAGGGCAAGGGGAACGACGCGAAAACTATTGCAACCACAGCCAGGGAAGTAAAGGTGAAGGGAAATGGGGGCATAGCCGGGAGAAACCAGCGGCTTCCAGGCGAAATCGACTTAGTAAGGGCCTGAACGGCTGCAGCGCTAGGTTACAAGGCCTGGTTGCTAGCATAACAGACAATTTGCATAGCCAGAGTGGTACGACTTTGTCACAGATAGTCACATCTAGTCACTCTCGCCGCAATCAATGACTCGGACTGAGATGTGTCTCAGTGCCTGTGGATACTAATAGTATATCACTTCGATTTCACACAAACGTCATGGGCCATGGTCGGTCTACTACCGCAGAAGCTCCCCAGGAAAAGTTTGAGAGGGAGCAGGCCACATGGAGACAAGCCGCAGTACTTATAGCCCTCACAGGTGCCCCGCTGCTTTCAAGTTGGAGTTCACTGCCACAACTGGCTTCCACCCATTATCGCGGCCTGATTCCCAGCTGCTCGCTCAACCATCAGCTCACAAGTGCCACATCATCTGCAGCACACCAAACTACTCATTTTGGAGTGGCCTTTGAAACGCTGCCACGTTGAAGCGTCATTGATAGGGGTGTTCTTGTTGCTTGAATCAGAACATTTTTTGTGTGACTGTGAGGAAGTTGTCCAAAGGAGTGTTTCTCTTATGTAGTAGAACAGAAGGAGTGAGGGCAATGCGTGAGGGGGAGGGGAACGAAAATGAGGCACAAAGCCTGAACATCACGGCGTGACAGCTCTACGTACTATACGATGTGCGTCCCGAACACTCTGATTTTTAGGCTAGCAAGGCCCAGTGTAGCGCAGCAACTAGTGCGCAGCTAGCAGGTGTGCAGTGGATCCTTTAAGGGAGACTCTTACTTGGTACTAGCTAAGTAATAGAGGGCGAAAGCAACTCTGTATTTACCAGGCGAAAAGCTGGTGCTTATATACATGTGGACATGGGTGACGTGACAATGGGTGACCTGCATATATCCTAATGTATCATAATAATATCCCATAAGGGGATATTGCCCATATGTCCGGATTAGGTCTAGTCAGACCTAGAGCGGCCCGGATCCCTGCGGGATCCGGCCCTTGTGTTGCCGGTTCAACACCCAGAACTCTGTTACCATTATCAAATATTTTTGCGGGGCCTGCCAGTGCTAGCGCTCCAGCCGTTCAGGCCCTAAGGGCCCGATCGGCTGGGGTATTATCGTACGAGGCCTTAACAGACGAATTTGCCTAGCTAGAGTGGCGCGACTTTGTCACAGATAGTCACAGATAGTCACATTTAGTCACTCTTACTGCGGTTCTCCGACAGCCCGACAGTTGGGTAGTTATAGCGTGCGGATTGGGTAAGCGTCACGCTTTCAGAAAAGGAAAGTACCCAGCACTTTGGCTTTCAAGTGGCAACTCACAAGCAGATACTATTATTTTTCGAACTCAGCAAAAAGAACATAATGAATGATTTCTGATAAGTCATTTTATTGTGAGAATAAGCTACAACAATGAAATTTAGCACTATTTATGTAATCTATTGGGAAGAGGCGCGTGCGTGAAGGCGAGTACTGATGGCGGCGATGGGACCACGCGCGTAGGCACGCGCATTCGCTGTAACGATTGGGAATGTCACGGCTACAAGGGGCCGTGGCTCGAAGTGAGCTCGATTCGTGCCACGTGGTCGTGCGAACGACTTCCTTTCGAGGAAGGTGGTACTTAGATAAGTGACGCGCGACCGTTGAGTTCCAGGTGTGACTGTAAGCGTTATAGCATGCTTTACTTAGCTTCGGGACGGCTTACTAAGCCTGGAGCGGTGGTAGAGATAAGGATGAGGAGGGGGAAGGTCACACAACAAGAGATCTTTATCACAACTTGTATTCTGGGACTTAAGTTGAGACTAGGGCTCTCAACTTCGCACATTGTCACTACTTATACACCTTGACTAGTAAGAGTCAGGGATGAGTCATCTAGGTATGCTATGAGTCAATCTGAAGCACTAGGAGTCGTGCACACCACGTCGAGTCGCACACAGTTGTGCATGAGTCACTAACAGTCAGAGAAGGCTGTCACATGGTTTTAAGTCATGTGATGGTAAGTACTGGGACGAAAAACCGAAACGCAGAATGCAGGGCCGCAAACCGTAACACCACCCCCTCTTCTAGGCAGGTGTGCCATCACACGCCAGTCCAGTCCGTAGGTATACAGTAGTGCATCGTAAGATTCATAGAAGTCTTCAAAGTGGGACAAGAAATGAGTCCCAATCTAGCTCCTCGCCATAGATCTCGCGTGCCCGATCCAGATCCACCACACTACCCTCCTCTGCATATCCGAAGTCCAGGATCTTATTTACGCCGGAGACAGGGCAGGCGGTGCCAATGAAGCGGTGTCCGACGTGGACACCACAGCGGTCTGGCTCGCAACAGTCATGGGGGGTGTTGCAGTGGAAGGACCAGTGTCCCTCCACGCCGCAGAATCCGCAGGTCTTCCACGAAGGGCAGTCTTCGTACTTGTGGTCTACCCCGTCTTGTCTGCACTTCCCGCAGTAGAATGTCACCATCTTGCGGCGTATCTCCCTCTTCTTGCGCGGTGCGCGGGTCCTTGGTGCTGCCCCTGCCGCCTTGTTAGCTCGCTTTACCTCTGCCCTTCTCAGAGCTCGCTCCACCTTATGACTACCACTCCCTCGCTGTGGCGCAGGACTGACGTCGCAGGGACGTGCGCAGTCACGATGTTCGTCACAAATCCATGGTTGTTGACGAGCAGTACCACCTGCAGCAGCGATGGTGCTGCTGCAGTCGTCGTGGCCATAGGTGTGTTGTGGGGGTTGGGCAGGTGCGATGGGTTGATCATGGATCGTCCGCCCCGGGTTGAGTATCGCGGCGGTGGGACTGATCGGGGAGAAGAGGAGGGAGGTGTCAGCGAATGCATGCTCCGTTCTGGGTGGCGGAGGCGCGTGGGGGCCGCTGACGGCCGGAAGGTGGAAGGCCGCCGAGAAGGCCCGGGCGAGTCCCCATGCCTGTCGCTCACTGGTGATAGTGAGGGCGTCCTGTGCGAGCGGTGCGCTGGGGTCGTCGGAGGAGCCGACACTCGCTGATTCGAGCGAAGGCGGTTGATCAGAGCCTCTATTGGTGGTGTTGCTTCCCTCCGAGGCACGGGAGCCGCCGTCATTCATGCACTGGCGCGCTGTCGCGAACGGCGTGTCCTGGTGGGCGTTGATGAAGATGAGTTCTCCTGGGGGATAACGAAGCTCGTCATCGGCATAGATGGTGAGGGCGGTGAGTTCTGATACGGAGGAAGCTGGTCGGTCATTGGTCATTCTACAGGTTCTGATGTGGATGGGAGGATAGTGGTTGTTTGTCTGTGGTTCTTTCTTTCTTTTGTATTTGAGCGTTCGTACGGCCGTGGGTTTGCGCCGGTAGTAGTCGGCGATGAGATCGGGTGCGTGCATGTCCTCCGCCGGTTCCCAGCTGTTGTGAGCCTTTGAATACCCTTTCCATGATAGTAAGTATTGCAATTTCTTCCAGCGTCCTGCGCGTCGTGAGTTTTCGACGTGTTCGACTTCATATTCTTCTGTTCCCTCGATCAATTCAGGTGCTGGTTGTGGGAAGTTGTT
>QLOZ01004279.1:0-19203 GCA_003314065.1 Lactarius sp. MG50 | reverse complement strand
ATGGAATCACGGGCGCTCCGAAGTGTCGTGTTCCGAGCACAACGGGAGGCCTCACCTTACACTAGCGTGGGTAGGAATCGCTTTGTCATGCATCATCCCGAGCATTTTCTGACGAAATCCTAGTAAATGTCATGATAGCATGGACTCGATTGTAGTTCTGATAACCGAGCACGGATCTTCACAGGTCTGTTCTTTTTACGGCAGATGTGGCAGTAGATGCCACTCGAATAGATCAAACTAAAATTTGTTGCACCAGAACAGGCAGGGCCTTGGCCCTCGGGAGACCAACGTGTCTCCCCATGCGGCGTTCAACTTGAACCCGGTCATCCACAGCGGTGGTGCCGGTGTTCGCGGCGCCGGAATTGGGACTTGGGCAGAGGAGCCCCGCCCAAGCGACAGTGCCGCGGCAGGCGGGTAAACCCGGGGAACATAGGGGCGCATTGGGAGGGCGCGTTCTACCTCGCTTATGCTGCGTGCGTTGCGGCAACATATTCGGCTTCGGTGGTCGATAGTGTGACGAGTTCTTGTTTACGAGATCTCCAGGAGATTGCGCCGCCGTCAATGAGGAATGCATATCCAGAGATAGCCTTCCAGTGTTCCTGTGCTGCGCCGTCTGTGTCCGTGTATCGTATGAGATCATGGCGTTCTCCGCCGTAGGTTAGCTCAAGGTCTTTGGTTCCTGCTAAGTAGCGGAAGATGCGTTTGACTGCTAGTGAGCTTGGCCGGGGTTATCAAGGAACTGGGAGAGTGTCGATACGGCAAATGAAATGTCGGGACGTGTCGCAACGGCGGCGTACATAAGGCTGTCAATAGTCTCGCGGTAAGGGGTTTTTGCCATTAGAGCGGCATCGGTGGCATCGGAGGGTGAGTCGGCTTTGGTGTAAACTATGCCTGGTGTCATGGGTGTTCCAAGTGGCTTGGCGTGGTAAAGGTTAAATCGGTTTATGATGGATTCGGTGTATGTGGACTGGGAAATGGAAATAGTGCGTGCATCACGATCGCGTGTAACTTTGATGCCTAGAACCCAGTGAATCGGTCCTAAGTCAGCGAGGGCGTAACGGAAGCCTAGTTCGGTTTTATATCTATCGATGAGTTCGCTGTCACTACCGGTGAGGATGCAGTCGTTGACATAGACTGCAAGGAAAGGGATGTCATTGTCGTTGCACATGTAGAAAACTCCAGGATCTGCGTTGGTGACAGAAAATCCTAGATCATTGAGCGCACAGCATAAGACTTCATACCAGCGACGTCCAGCTTGTTTGAGTCCATAGAGAGGGACTTGTGGAGTTGCATTACGGTGTTCTCCCCATCAATTTCGTAACCAGGGGCAGGATGCATGTAAATAACTTCATCTTCGTTGAGTTCGCCGTTGAGATACGCTCCGTTGAAGTCGAATGATTCTATGTCCCAATCATTGCGTGCTGCGATTGCGAGAATGAAACAGAGGCTGGTGAGTTTTGTGACGGGTGAATAGGTGTCGAAATAATTGATGCCGTATATTTGAGTGAATCCGTGTGCAACAAGTCGTGCTTTGTATTTCTCGATGCTGCCGTCGGCTTTGCGTTTGATGCGGAAGACCCATTTGCTGCTGACAATGTTTTTGTCAGTAGGGTGAGGGACTGTCGACCAAGTTTTGGCTTTCTGTAGTGTCTGCATTTCGCGATCCATAGCCTCTTGTCATTGAGGCCAGTCTAGATGCGAGCGAGCTTCATTGAGTGTTTTCGGGTCGTCGTCTGAATTGTCGATGCCAGTGGTGTTGATCTGGTCAAAATCGGTGACAAAAGCATAGTTTCATTGGCAATGGCGGCTTCTTCAAAATCGGGGTGAGAGCCTATGATTTGGGATGATCCTGACGCTGATCTGGTTGCTGTGCCCTCACCGCTAGCGATGCGCCTAGCGTAGCTTGATGGTTTTGAGATTCGAGTTGATCTGCGAGTCGGTAGCGGGCTTGGTTTCTTTGGAGCAGTTGGCAGAATGCGTATGATCATCTTGCTCTTCGATGCTGAAGTTGGTGTGTCATATGTTCATTTCTTCCTCTTCGCCGGTTGTGGCAGTCGGTTGTTGAATGGGAGGTTGAATGGGAAAGATGGAAGCAGGTACTGGCAGTGGTGTTGCAAGAGGTGCCGGAGGTGCAGCGGGCGGTGCGGCTGCAGGTGTGGGAGCAATAGTCAGTGCAATGGTGCGTGGCATCGGCACTTTGAGAAGAGTAATCGGTGACGTTAACTTGATGTTCCACTCCACGGAGATAGAGTTCTTCTCCGACCAATAAATTCTATGGGCGTGCGTGCTGTCACCATCGTATCCCACCCAGCGTGCTTGCTGCCAGTTTGGGTTTGCTGCCAAAGAGTCGCTCAAAAGGTGTGCTGTTGCCTAAGACACAGGTAGAAGTTCTGTTTTTGAGCCAGACAGCATGGTGGATAGCTTCTCCCCATAAGTTCTTCGGAAGTTGTGATTGGTGCAGCATAGCCCGGACACGTTCTAGTAGTCGTCTGTTGAGTGATTCTGCTACGCCGTTGTGCTGTGGCGTGTCGTGTGTGGTGAGCCAGCGTTCAGTGCCTTGCTCGCTGAGATGTTCTCCAAACTCTTTGCCGGTGTACTCTCCTCCACGATCCGATCGGAAACGCTTGATTTTTGCGCCGTGCTGAGTGTGAGCCCAAGATGAAAATTTTCTGTAAGCTCCAGCGGTTTCGTCTTTGGTGCATAACAAGTCTAGTCCAACGTGTGTGGTCGTCCGTGAAGGTGACATAGTAGCGGTGTCCTCCCAGACTAGCAATGGGTGAGGGTCCCCAGACATCAGAGTGAATTTCGTCGCCAAAGTTCTCGGCAAGTGGGGTAGTGTGCCCTTTTCGTATGGCCTTGCGGGTTGCCTTTGCGTAGCCTGTGACTACTCGCACAAATCACAGAGTGTAGGGAAATTGTCATCTATTAGCTGCAGTCCTTGGACTGCGTTGGTGCGGATGAGAGCACGGATAGCGTCCGCTGAGATCATGGGCAGCTCCAAGTCCGGGCAGAGTGTATGCACCCCTGTTCCTGACTTGTCATGACCATTATTGTTGTTGCTAACTGTCTGAGTGAGGCGGAGCAGGGACAATCTCACAGCAGGTTGGTAATACGTACTGTGATCATTGCAGTCATTAACAAACTGCGGGGAGAAGGGGACTTGAGCGCCTGGCGTCATGCCATTGACGCGTGTCAAGGTGGCAACGGCCGGCCTGAAGACAAGGAGTTAGTTCAAGAGGAAATGCCTCCGCTTGAGGGCTATGAAAGCTCAAGGTACAGTACCCTTATGCCAAGGGAAAACGACGACTTGTTGGACTTGGGTCTACATACTATCAATAGCCCGCTGATTGCGGGGCCACCCACGTCCATCAGCACGGTCATAAAATAGTGACGGTAGGTTTTGATCTTTCAGGTCAGGGCAACATTCGGATGCCACGCGGCGTGCGCCCTCCGCGTCCGTGAAAGGCAAATCCTGGGGCATGCACACGGGCTACTGTAAGTCTACCAAGTCATTAAACCCGGATTCCCAGGACTCGGACTCGGACTCGGACTTGGACTCGGACTCGGACTCGGACTCGGACTCGGCTCGTTTCTGTCTGTTCGGGTCCGACCAGGGGAGATTCTGGGTATTAAAAATCGACCTTATGGCTTCTTCCGTTTATTTACGAAAAGTCGGTCTCTCAGTAGTACTGCTGTAGCGACTGCGCGCAGGATGATGATGTACTTACTGTACTGTACTGTGTCATCACTGGAGTTACTACAGTAGGGACGTCACTGTGGAATAACTACTGTAGTACTAACTGTCGGGTAGTAGTGCCACAGACTGCGTTTGTCCGAATTTGTCGTCGTTGTCAAGACGGTCGACGAGAAATACTATACCCAATTACAGTACTAAGAACGTCTGGCACTGGCACTGGCACTGGCACTGGCACGCTCAGGCTGGTAGCCTACTAGTAGGAGTTGAAATACAATCGACGCCACCGTGACTGCCCATCCAGTCCGAGTCCCTTCAATCATTACCTTCACTGCACCCCACCTTCACTCACCCAAACATCACATCCTCCCTTCAAGGCAGAGTCTTTCCCATCCACCTATCAGCGACTCCTGCGTTCTCGTCATTCATCTCCGATTACCGCTCTGCCGTCGACCATACAATTTCAATCACGTCCCATTCAAGCTTTTCTCCGACTACACCATCCACATGAATCCACCGTGTCATCGATGACCTGAGGTTCTATGCAACATCACAGTCGAGTGTATGAAGATCTATGCCTCGAGCCCAACTACCCTTGCCAACGCGTACACGTGCGAATCGCCTTGCCGGAGGGCATGGACTCGGACTTGACGTTCCACGTCAGCAGCGTACTACCGGACATACTTATCTTTGATGGACCACTCTCAATGCCACCTACACCCACATCCACAATAACGACACCAAGCATATTAATGGTCAGCAACGCCAAAATGCCTCCGACGATGACGTGCCACGAGCACCTCTACTCCCCTTTCCACTCCCACCACACGCCTCTGCGAGCGTCTGGCCGAACACATGGCCCACTGTGCTGAGCGCACCGACAGTGATGCAGTGCGGGACACGGTGCTGCGCCTTTCGGTTTGCCGATGTCCCACTGAGGTGTTGCCCGGGCGCAAGCGCAAGTTTCGCAGCATTGTTGGTAAGGTCAGCTTTGGTCCTCACGAGGCGCCATTGCGGGCGTGCAAAGTGTCACTGCTATCTGTGTGGGTATTGAGGGATTACAGATTGGCGAGGACCAGGGAGGTGACGGTTCCGTTCGGCGCTGGCATTGATCTGTCCGGCCAACTTGAAGCTGCTGCGTATTGGACGGCGTCTAACTGACGTCAACTGAGCGTCCTCCGAGACAGTTTTGGTCTCTTCTCTCTGCACTATCTCTCGCGTTCTTCAAGTTCGCTTACCACGCCATGGTTGTGCGCGGGCGACCGTTGCTGTCACGGTCACCTCCCGACCGCCTCCGGGCCAACTGCGTATACTTATCCAGTGTTCTCGTCATCCGCTCTAGGAGTATTCGCACTCTTTTTCGTTGATTTTATTGACCCTGGTATTGTATTTGTTATCCCATTGCCACCGCCGCCCTCCGCCTATGTTCACCCTTCCTGCATTTGCCTCCATGGTCATCGTCCCTGCTTCCTCGTGCATCACAACACAATCACCTTTTAAACTTCTCCACCCACTTTCTTCTGTTCTTACCCTTCCTCCCTCATCATGGTGTCGCTGGCCACTATTCCAACTTTCCAAGCAGTTCTTTTGTGAGCCCACATGACACGCCATCCTGTTGACATCTGACCCGCTCCTCTTTCCTCTCTTTTTCGTCTGTCCAAACTTTTCTATCACACATACTTCCATACTCGACAACACTGCACATGGCTGCTGGATGAGGCCTTCAAGTTCGTTTCGTGCGGATCTCGATTCCGAGCATGGCTACCAGGGACAGAACAGACATTTTCTTCAAGAATCCACAGTACGTCGCATTTATATGACCTACTTTTGGGCTCCGATCCTGTTTCCCGGTCTTCACGATCAGACAATCCACGACTGCGTCTGTGCCCGTCCCTTCTCCGTCCTCCTTTCCATGGCTCCTCATTTCTGGAAGCGGTGTTGCTCCGAATTACCACTGCTGCCAGCTTATATATTTCCTCGAACCCCCTGCGGCTGCCGCGTGTAAGAGTGATATGTTGTTACGCAGCTAATACTAAGTACGCTACCTAAACACGGTAGCGATAACCTTCAGTTATGTGGTCAGAAACTGAAGTGATATGGCGCAGTCCTTAAATATGCAACAAAGAGTGTATAATCAGCCGAAAGCCTTCGGACTTGTATCAGAGAATAAATGGGCGATATATGAACTAATATGAAACAATAAAACGTAGAGAACGAAAGGAGAACATGAAAGATCTCAGTGTCTTTAATCAATACATACGGACTTATCTAATCTAAGATTACGGAGCGGTAGTATAACCGCGCTGTCCCGATCCCCAACTCCGGGCCGGTTCAACATGATACAGCCTCTTCACCACGTGTTCTCCCATGAACCAACGCGACCGTGTCGTGTCACAACAAATTCTACTAGTACGCTGTGAGGCACATCACGGCCACCACATTCAAGCTCTAGCTTTGTGCGTCCATCTCCGCTGCTTTCCTTGTATCATTGCTGTGTGCAACGTCGGAAGCGATCAAGAACTCGGGCTGCATGTCCTGCACTTACACAGTGCCGCTCAATCAGTTGACGTAATACGGTGGTCCTAATATCTTACACCAAAACAGTAAGCACAGCCTATCACATTACCAGGATCCAACCCTGATCCACGCCTCTTCCTCGTTGCGGCCTTAGCTAAATTTTAGCGGACCCTTAGTATATCCGTTGCAGTGCAGTGGGGGTTGATTGGCTATGCACTCTACGGGGATGCTATTCATCTTCTGATCGCCCTCGAGGTGTTGTGCCCTTCGCTGGTGAACAGCCACCCGCGGCGATCTCAAATTCATGGATCCTGGGTTCCGCCTGTCGAGGACATGCATCCGCTGTATCGTTCGTCATGTGTACGGACAAAGCGTTGCACCTAATAGGATTCAAAGTTAATTTTGGCTGTCACCGTCGCAGAATGACTTTCACGAAAGCACGTTTCTTCTGTGGCGGCGTGAAGAGCGCAGCCATTGGTTCATGAGGCGAACTAATTTGAGTAGCGTGCGGTGTACACGTGTACACAACGTGTGTGAACATTACACCTCGACGAGAGTCACACGCCCTCTCTGTCAGTAATATATATATTCTTGACGGGCTCTCTCAAGTAGGTTGAAAACCCCTATTGCCACCACTGATTGCAAAGGTTTCTCACTTTGTACTCACTAATCCGTAATCAGGCGCACTAGAGAATCCATCAGCCATCCATCCTCAATATTGATATCGCCCACAATTCACTCTCTGGCAATGTACAACGCGACTACCCATCTCCCAAAACTTGTCGGCGCCATCTATCGCCGGTGGGATCAGAGTGGCGCCGGGAGGAATTGGGCACGTAGTAGTACGTCTCATGGGCAGCGCCCACAGCAATCACTTAATTGTGTGGTGCAGGCCGGATTTCCCCATGTGTGACAATTGGAGCGCTCCCCGACAATGTTCTCCTAGACATCTTCGACTTATACCGACTCGGATTCAACTCGCCTTGGGGGTGGCGGCCGTGGCCGTGGAATAGGCTGGTGCATGTATGCCGAAGATGGCGATCCGTTGTGTTTGCATCACCGCTCCGTCTCGATCTGTGCCTTCTCTGCACAGTTGACACACCTGGGAGGTTGGATGTCTGGCCGCCCTTCCCTATCAAAATATTTGTGGATCGTCCCGATGATGTGGGTAACATCATTGCCACACTCGAGCACCGTGACCGCGTACGCTTGATTCACATCAACGATCTAACAAGTTCACAATCGGAGCAATTGGCCCCAATGATGCAGGAGCCATTTCCGGCACTGACATTCCTTCAACTTCATACTGATGAGACTGCCCCGGCACTTCCAGATATGTTCTTAGGTGGATCCGCCCCACGTCTACAAAAACTCTTCTTGGAAGGCATTCCATTCCCAGGATTGCCGAGACTTCTTTTGTCTGCCACCGACCTTTCACATCTCTACCTTGAGGGGATACCGCATACCGGTTACATTTCACCCGAGGCAATGGTGACAGGCCTATCCGCATTGACTAGGCTCACACACCTTGTCATCCAGTTCGAATCCCCTGCATCTCGCCCCGATCGACGTCCACCTCCCCTAACACGTGTTATCCTCCCTGCTCTCGAAGAGTTGTGGTTCCGAGGTGTTAGCGAGTATTTGGAAGAGCTCGTGGCCCGAATCGGTGCTCCTCGACTCGACTCTCTCCAGATCTCTTTCTTCAATCAGCTCATCTTTGACATCCAACAAATCCCCTACTTCATCGGTCACGCAGGGATACTCAGGTCATCCAATCATGCCCGGGTAGTCTTTGAAGAAGACCACGTCGAGATCAATCTCTATCCGCCAAAGGGGACAGATCCCCAAAAAATTCTCAACTTGGCAATCTATTGCATCGAGATAGATTGGCAAGTCGGGTCCATGGCACAGATATGCAACCAATTTTCGATTCTCCCGTCCACTGTTGAACAGCTTGACATCCAAGTTGACTATCTTGAACTGGAGTCAACTTGGATAGTCGACATGGAAGACGCGGAATGGCTAGAGCTTCTCCGCCCATTCACTGCTGTTCGGACCCTGCGGATAGGTCGCGAGCTGCAGTCGCTCATTGTACCGGCACTGCAAGAACTCACTGGGGAAAGGGCCACGGAAGTGTTACCTGCGTTGGACAGTCTTTACCTAGTGGAGTATCGGCCATCTGAATCTGACCAACAAGGCATCTATCCATTCATCGCTGCGCGTCAGCGTTCCGATCACCCTGTCGCTGTCCACCGCTGGGAAGAACTACCATGTCCAGGATCGCAACTCGATTTGTACCTGTAGTGATTAGTGCTCTTCTTCATTCCCCTAGTTCCCGGTGTGTCTACTGTTACTCCACTCCTAATTTCCGCACGTTGTCCCATCCTTTGAACCTCCCTGTGTTGACATAGCGAACTCAACCCAAGCATGGGCGCACGCCTGATGTAGTATAATGTTCAACCATCTATGAAATACAGTGCGTCGAACAAAGCAATCAACTAGGGATATGTATTCTGATATGAATATGTGATCATATGAGCGTCCATTGGAATACATACAGTACAGTAGGGAGACAGTAGGAGAGGAAAAGGTGTAGGTCACATGATAAGGAAGTCACGGGACAAGTAGTTCACCTTGCGCCGTACCGTGACGGCTCCTCCAGGCCGCTGAGATCGTTACGCACCTAGGCCTACTCCTAGCGTGTTGTCGTCGCCTCCACTCCCTCTCACGAGGGTCTCGCCTGCGGCTTGTAGTATTCTGACCCCCGGAAGAGTTATTAGTACGTTGTTTGTTTTTTTGAGGCACCCGGAAGCTCAGGGAGCAAAATTGACTCCGCACCACCAGTATAACGCCCGCATTATCCTCGTCGCCGCCATCGACCGACCTATTGCACGGGAAGCTCGGCATCGTTATTGTTGCTGCCCACCCTTCCCCAAAGCCGAGCTGGGGCCCCGTCGGTGATCCATACCATCGTCATCATCGCGGGGGCCGGCCGCCACCCTGAAGCTGTGGTACGGCGAGAGACTTGCACTGCATCAGTGACATGTGGTGTCATCGTGTGTAGCTACTCAAAGGCTGGGACAGGGTGGAGAGGTCCCTGCGCCACGCTGGTGACACGCATCATTGACGACATTGGTAGCACCAAGGTGAGGTGAGTCGGTGACCCGTGGTGTCGTCATCATTGTCGTGGGCAGCTCCAAGTCCGGGCAGAGAGTATGCACCCCACGCCCTGTTCCTGACTTGTCATAACCGTCGTCATTGTTGCTAACTGTCTCAAAGTGAGGTAGAGCAGGGACAGTCCCATGACAGGTTGATAATACGTACCAGTCATTGACAAAATGCAGAGAGAAGGGGACTTGAGCGCCTGGCGTCATGCCATTGACGCATGTCAAGGTGGCAACGGCTGGCCTGAAGACAAGGAGTTACTGTAGTTCAGGAGGAAACGCCTCCGCTTGAGAGCTATGAAAGTTCAAGGTACAGTACCCTTATGCCAAGGGAAAACGACGACTTGTTGGACTTGGATCTACATACTATTAATAGCCCGCTGATCGCGGGGCCACCCACGTCCACCGGCACGGTCGTAAAATAGTGACGGTATGTTTTGATCTTTCAGGTCAGGGCGACATTCGGATGCCACGCGGCGTGCGCCCTCCGCGTCCGTGAAAGGCAAATCCTGGGGCATGCACATGGGCTACTAGTACAGTACAGTACCAAGTCACTGGAAGTATGTCCGCCCTCGATCGCGATTTTATTGCCTGATAACATTTCGAATTCGCGTCGTCAATAAATTAAACCCGGATTCCCAGGACTCGGACTCGGACTCGCCTCATTTCTGTCTGTTCGGGTCCGAGTCGTCCGACCAGGGGAGATTCTGGGTCGCAAAAATCGACCTTATGGCTTCTTCCGTTTATTTATGAAAAGTCGGCCTCTCGCCGGTACTACTGTAGCGCACGATGATGATGTACTGTACTGTGTCATCACTGAAGTTACTACAGTAGGGACGTAATGTGGAATAACTACTGTAGTACTACAGTAACTGTTGGGTAGTGCCACAGACTGCGTTTGTCCGAATTTGTCATCGTCGTCAAGACGGTCGACGAGAATACACTATACCCAATTACAGTACTAAGAACGTCACAGGTCTGGCACTGGCACTCAGGCTGGCACGCTGGTAGCCTAGGAGTTGAAACAACTGTAGTGACAAAATAAGAATTTGTTGCCCATGGTATCCACAGGTCGCGCACTGGCAGGCCCGGGACTATTTCAACTGTATCAACATCCTGTCAGTCACTAGTAGCAGGCCTAGGCCTGCGAGGGGAACTCGGATCTGATGGTTCGTTGTTACCCACGTTCAGTTGTTCGAATTTCTATCCCGAACAACTGCCAGACCTTCTTGGAAGAACGGTCTTTTTTTTTTTTCGGCGTTGATCATACCTGTAGCAACAGCAACTTCTGTTCTTGCTGGAGTCCAAATTGAATTACATTACATCCATCAGCCCTGAGATAAAACCAAAGCGATAGCAGGCCGACGTCACGGTGTGCTCCATAAATCCGGAGGGTCGCAGCAGGAATTGCTGACTCGGATGCTACTGTATGGGGCGGACAGGCCATCTGTGCGAAGGTAAATCATTCGGTTACGTGTATAGGTTCAACAGTTATTCCGCGCCGCAAAACTGTTCCGGGGTACCAAAGCTGGTGACAATTATGCGGGCGTCAATCACAGAGCGTATCAGCCGGCTTAAACACATTAAACAGGTATACGTGCTCGGTGTGTAGCAGCCACGCGGTGCGCTCACGCCTTCAGGTCGGGTATTGGCTCCACAGGGGGACCAAGCAAGTGGGCACGGAATCCCTCGCTCGGCGGAAAAGAAAGATAATAGTTTATAGAAGCGAGTGTTTGGCATGTTCTAAAATACATACATCGCAATGGCTTCACGAACGCAGCGAGGAAAATTCATCATCTCTCACACTGGCATCGCACGCGAGAGCCCTGCTCCTTACGGCGACGACGCGCCCCCCTCGGAACCCTGGTATCAGCGACTATCCCACGTCAGAATGTACTCGCCCACGCCTCGAGATCAAAGCTTGTCGTTCGTGCGTGTACGACCCACTCGTGATTCTGGGAAAGTAAAGGAAAAGCGCTCAGGGTCGGCGCTCACACGGTATATCCGTACGCGCGATCACGCACCAGAAGATCTTTCGGCGTCCGTCGTTGATCCGGATCTTTTAGCAAGCAGCTATTCACAAAGTCTTCTGCCACCTTTGAGAAACGGCCCTCTGGCGTAAGCTTTGGTGCCGGTTCGTTGACAATGTGTTGTAGCAGTTCCAAGATGCTCATCGTCATGCCACCACCCTGAAGGCTCACGCCCTTGCTCTTCCGCCGGTTACGCTTCCTCTCTTTGCTCTTGTCTTTCATCTTCTCCAGCGTCACTGGACGCGACGGCGAGAGGGTCCCTTCAAATTCAGACAGGTCAGAATCGTCGTCCGATGCAGACTCGGAGAATGGGAAACGGCCAAGAGCCAGCTCGATGAGTGAGATCCCGAGCGACCAGACATCGGACTTGACGGTATACGGCGAACCCTGTATCCGTTCAGGCTACGAGACATGATCCGCTGTCAGTAATGCCAGAGTCACCAGTACCATAGCAATGACACGAACGCTCATGTATGTTGAGGTTCCAACAAAGGTATCCGCGATGGAATTAATGAGTTCTCCCGACACGCCGAAATCACATATTTTGATCTGGCCCTTAGAGTTGAACAGAATGTTGGAGGGTTTGATGTCTGATCGTTGCGGCGGGTCAGATACCTGTCAAATGCATTGCACCGCCTCGACAACCGGGATTAACGTACCGCGGTGAATGATGCGGTGGACGTCGTAGAGGTAAGTGAGACCTTCGAGAACGGCATGCGCTACCATAGCCACGACCTCGATATCGATCGCGCCTATGCGTTTGTAAATGCCATCAAGCGAACCCTTATCCATAAACTCCATGCAAATGCAAATGTTGGGATCGGACAAGAACGCGCCATAGAACGAAATGATATATTCCGAGTGACAGTCGTGCATGATCTGCAGCTCGCGCAGGATCTGCTTGCGCACAGATGGCTTCGCGTCGATAAGGACGATCTGCCGAAACACCCGGTGAGCGTACGTTCGTTTGTGGTAGCAGGGGGAAACACCTTCTTAGCCATGATGGTGTGCGTCGGAACGTGCTCCACCTTCTTCACGCTCCCGCCATTGCCCTGCCCCAGCTCGTTCAGATCCTTGAGATCTTCGTCGCGCAGGTCGTACTTGACCACCGCGCTCATGTCGAGGCTGGCGAGCTTGTTCGAGAGCGTGGTGTGGTACGTCATGCGCTTCGCGCTCGCGGACATCACCCCGCTGGCAGGTGCGGACGTGGGTCCCGGCGCGACGGCGAGGAGCCCGTCGCCGACTGGGCCGTCGCTCGCCGAAGGGTCCGCGGGCGTCTTGGGCTTGAGGTTCATCGGCGGAGGGCGCTTCTTCGAGCCTCCCGCAGCGGGCTTGCTCGCCGGCGCGGGGCGCGTAGAAACGGGGTCCGGCTCTGGTGGAGCAGACAAGGGTTGGGCAGCGACATCGAGCTGGAGTGCCTTGAAATTGCGCTTCGAGCGGATACGATTCATTGCGCCCTTATGCACGAAAAGCTTCGCGTCACAATAGAAAATGAATCCAGGAAAACGGTGAGCGTCGCACTCGTCGCGGGTGGAGGGGTTAAGAGGGAGGTAGGAAAGGAGAGGAAAGGAGATAAAGGGAGAGAGGCAAAGACAAGACGAAGACGGGAATGTCTTGATTTTGAACTGGCACAGTTACGTAATCTGATGCAAGCCGGTCAAAAGGTTCGTGCCTTAAAAGCTCTCTGACTCTGACTCGTCTCGTGATACGGTATCGTTACTCCGCCTAAACCGCCGCTGTGATTACATCTTCTCTTTTCTTTTTGTTTTTCCTGCAAGGGCTCGGAGAGGGAGGGCCCGACGGGGTGCGTCCCACAAGACTACCGCGTACCGACACGCGAATGCCCCATGCGGTGGTGAGCGCCTAGACGAAACCCTTAACGCTCTAACAACACCCTTGTTTCCCGGAAACCTCAAAATGAACACCTGCTAAGTTTCCAAGTCGTCTCGTCGCGCGCGCCTCAACCCCAAACCCAAGTTCTCGTTTTGGCATACCCAGCGCCCCGCATGGTATGTTACGACTGCGTGGCCAATAAGGACAGTGGGAACGACCAGATGGTTTGTCACTCATTGAAAGGTTTTTTTTTCTTTGCCCACGCCGCTTCCGTACATGTCCAGTTCCAGTTACAAAACCGCAGAGTACAAAGCCTTGTATGGATACGATACCACGATATCGAACAACCTTTGCCCCAACTCGGGCCACCTTCACTGCAAACCGGGAACATAGTATGACTCGCATGAAATCAAAATCTTCCCTCGTGAATCAAGCTGTGCTCCCACGCGCCTTTTTGAGGTATAGCGTCACCCTAAAGACACAAAGTGACAGAAGCCCATGAGCGCAGAATGATGATGGCGGCTCTACAGCGCCCGCAGAAGGACGTCCCGAACGAGGAACGCCACTCCCCCTCTCATCTCCATTCTTCGCTTCCCAGAGAAGCCGCAGGCGCGCCATCAGCTGGTTACCGATTGAGCCGCCAAATACCATCCTTAACGTTGACGAGGCCCTCGCGACGCGCAGCATCCATAAACGCGCCGAGCTGATCAACCGTGCGGTCATACCCCGGGGCAAACTTGAGCATCGTCTGGATGCGGTCCAGTGGGAGCCCGCCGAGGTTGGTGAGCATGCCCTCGATGAACTGCCGCCAGCCCTGCTCAGCACCAGCAAAAAGAAACGCAGCAAGGATCGAGGCCGCGCGCACCTTCCAGTACACTTTCATCTGTTCTGCCTGCTGTTGCTGCACACTGAGCACGGTCGCTTGTTCCTCTGCGAGCGCCGCGCGCGAGCCAGCAGTCGTCATCCCTACTGGTGTCGCGCTAGCACCTGTCGGTGTGCTCTCTAACAAGCGGAAGCACTGCACGTCCGCTCCGTCGCTCTCCTCACGCAGCACGCCGCGGTCAACCCATGCCAACAGCGCTTTGAGCGCGGCCGAGCGCTCGACGGGCCCGACGCGGGTAATGAGATCGTTCACAGTCCAGACGTCTGGCGCCAGTGCGGATGAGTCGGTGCATACTCGTGGGATAGGGAACCATACCCTGCTCTGAGAACAGCTCGATGAATGCGGCCTCGAGGGGTGGAACGTCCGCGCTGACGGTGCGGTCTTGCAACTGGATATCGAGACGGATGCTCCCAAGGTGAGAGAGCCAGCGCAGTTTCTTATCGGGCTTGAACGTGGCGAACTCGCGCGCATATGACTCCTGGATTCTGCACGTGATGTCAATACGCGAGTCCCAATAATAGAACTTGCAAGGTGGTCATACTCGCGCAGTTGGCCAGGCATGAGAATCTTGGCCGTCTGAAACTGTGGCCAGAAGTGTCGAGAGATGATGGTTGGGTGCATTACGGACTATGTGATATTAACGCCGAGCGCAGCAACCGGGTTCGTGAACTAGTCACTCACCGAATTTTGAGACTGGACATGGTGATCTATCCGCTTTGAATCCGTCATATCTTTGAGCATGACCTCGCAAACTTGCAATGGGGCTTCGCCGAAGCGTATCTTGAGGATCTCCAAATTCCGACGCTGGTGCAATGAGCGAACGACCCCGAAGATCAGCCGAGAGAGACGAATGTACCTCCTTCTCGTAGTTTCCATCGGTGACGGCCAGGAGACGCTGCGCAAGAAGAACTTGGAGCTCCTTGACGAAGAGGTCCTTCGAATCGTAGATGCTGACAAGGGTACTGACGACATCGCTTGGTTTGTTCGCGCGGAAGTCTATCGCATTATTGATCAGCCTCGATGACCAAACCAGGGGGTGTAGGACGAAAAACCTTACCTGGGCCAGCATCGATAGGCTCCGGTTCCCAATTTGGGTCGGTGTAGTCATCCACCTGGGCGCTTTGCAGTGGTCGTATTGGTTCATCGTCATCGACTAGCGAATCGCCACTCTCGCCATCTACCACGAGGCTTGCAACGATGCAGCGGATAGTGTCAGGGCGATCACTTTGAAAAATGGGGACGCTTAGTGAGACCTTTTCCGTGCCGAAAACTGGGGGTTGGCTCACCGGAGATACCGTCTGATCGGGTCTGCTACTTTGAATAGCAAGACTCCGGGAGGGTCTATGATGCGTAAGCATCGTATCAGCGACACATACTGCGTTAGGATATCTTTGGTATCTGCGCCAGGGTGAAGTAGTCTTCTTTTATTGCTGTGGGACCAACCGGGTTGGTTAAGCAGAGGAATTGTGAAAAGGACGGCGCTCACGCTTTACGCAACGCTTGCACAAGCTGGGTGCGCTGATCGACACGTTGTAAGCATTCCTGCGCAACCCCGAAAATGCCACAGAAGTGAGCCGAGAACACAATTGCGCATCATTTACCCACTTTGAGGTCGTAGAGCGCAGGTGTCGAATCGGGGTAGTCAATGACGATATCGAACATCTCCTTGGTTCTAAAAATTGCCGAAACATGAGAGAGATGAAGGATCAGGGGTAGGAGCACGGTGTGCAAAACACGACGACCCTACCGAAGATCGCACAAGGTTTTGCAGACGTGGAAATCGAATCGAGATCCCACGCCTTGCAACATCGTCCTAGCTTCTTCGGCTACGGGCGCGCGAGCAAGGGGCAGGAAAATCAGATTCGAGGAGTTCCATCACGAAAAGAAGAAGAAGAAGAGGAGAGGGGAGGAGGAGCTCACTCGTCTTTGCGCCCCGGGCGTACGGCAGGAGCATCCAGGCCACGACCTTATCGGCCATCCACTCGCGCAGCTTGCCCAGCATCGGCTCGTCCCACTTGCCCGCACACGTCTCCAACACGTGCGCCTCGATGTGCTCGTAGCACACGCTCGCGATGAGCGACTCGTAGCGATCCGCGAGCCCGAGTAGCTCGAAGGACGGCCACAGCTTGGGGTCCTGGACGGACGCGGGGACGTCGGGCGTGGCGCCCTGCGTGTAGAGCGCGAGCGTCGCGGCGAGGAGCTTCTTGAACCCGCCCGCGAAGGTCGCGGGCAGGACGGAGAAGACGTGCGTCTGGAAGTTGACGATGTACGCGGAGGATATGGTGTGGCCTAACCTGGACGGGCTAGCGTCGTCGTCGGGATGGAAAAGGGGGGGGGCAAACGAGCGGGGGGAAAAGCCGAGGCGACTTACTCGCCGCCTGGAGCCCACGCAAAGTACCAATCCGCCAGCAGGAGCACGAGGCGGCCGATCACGTCGGGGTCTCCGGTAGCCTGCAACCAACCAGTCGTGTGCATTTTCGTTAGGGCGGCGCATGGAGTGAACGCGAACCCCCACCTCGTACTCGGCCATGTACCTCACCACATCGTTGGTGATCAGGTGCTGATTGAGGCGCATATCCTCTGGCGGACGTTCAGACGTCAACTATCGTACCAAAGATAGGGAACCGCACCGACGAAACACTCCAAGAGCATAGGCAACATCCGGCACTGCATAAGAACGTCGAAAGAGGTCCTCACTTCATGCGTATCTGCCCACGAAAAAACTTAAGACAGGCGCGCCATCAAAAACAGCGCGCATATACTCACTGAAGTCTTTCGGAGGTGCCCCCAGCTCCCGCGGGTGCAGAAAGTCAGCAGCAACCGCCCATGCCTATCCAAAGGGAGAACCGAACGCGTCCTGGGGTTGAACGACGATACCCCCACTCCCGAGGAGAAAAGACGACGACGTACCTTGCTGAACTCGATGAGGCCTGAGATTCCCTGCGCCCCGCGATTGAGGCGGTTAAACGCATCTTGCCATTTGGCTGCCACCTGGTTGCGCAGGGCTTCGGAGGTCATGATACCTATCTCGTACAGTACAGTACAGTATACCGTGACTGTGGTGTGCGCCACTAACTGCGTCTTATCACGTGATTGTGCGATCTCTCTCTCGCCAGCCTGAGCTGCGCCACTCCAAACTCCTAAAGCCCAATGGAAAACATCATATCACGGCCAACAACCCAAACGGAGTTATCGATATACTGTAATGGTCATTTTCCATCATCTATCTATCATTGGCACGCACTAGCCGAATAGCGCAGAGTGCAATATTCGCAAATGTGCCTGTCAGACCCGGGCCTGCCAACGCGTCTCACCTATATCAAGCTCTGATATTGCTCCAAACACCGACACAGGTCAAGGAACCTGGCCCTAGATTACTGGACTCCACCCAGAGGGGTAAGCTCCTTTGCCACTTAGAGTAAAGCCAGATTTCCGTCCGCTCCAGCTCCAACACTCCACCCTGGAAGCGAAAAGAAGGAATGAATGGAATGAAGGGAGCTTAGGGAGGGGGATCTCCGGTTCAATTGTATTGTTTCCGCAGCCCTGCCCCTCGTAGAGTGTCAATCTAGCTTTTTGGCAAGCGACTCCGATCAATTCGCCCTTCAACCTACACGACAACGAAGGTTAGCATGGTATATATTCGTCAAGCTGCGCACATCATGTACTTAATCCTACCACGGCACCGGTCCCGTACTGTCCGCGCAAAAATGCATGGAAATGACTATAGTACACCATGAATCACAACTAAGTAGAAGAAAAAAAAAAGGGACAAGAAACGGAGATGGCACCCGCGCGCACCGGGCACGAAAAAATCAACATCAACGTCATCAAGATCGTAAGCATCGCAACTTGGGCAGCTTGAAAAAGGTTGTAGAAAATGCGAAAGAAAACTATGAAGACAGCGGAAATGAAAAGTGAAGCCCCGGATCTGAAATCTATGGCCCGGTTGCCTCGTCTACGGCTAGGCTGTACGAATACACATTTTTTGAGAATTCGTGGCAACGATCATCACGTCGGCTTGTAGTAGATCGTTGTGATAAACTGCTTGCAAAAAGATTGAAAAGGAAAAAAAAAAAAAGGTGTGAGAGGAAAAGTCACAAGAAAACGAGAGGTCGCACCTTCTTCCTGTATCGAGTCGTGTTGCCAACTGCTAGCACACCATTTCGGATTGCGCTCGTGCTAAGATGATGCAGAACGACATGCGAGGGTACAGGAAGCACGCTCGCATCATCTGCCAACATCAATGCAGCAGCGGTCGTGCCTAGTGCCGCAGTCGAGCCACCAACAAGCGCGCGCACGGGCGAATGGGAATGGGAATGAGAAAGGGAGTTCGCATGCCCGTGGTGCGCAACGGACACGTCTGTCCCACTCGCTGTCGTCACAGGGATATGAGAAGACTCGGGTGCGGACGGCTCATCCTGGTCAACTCTAGTCATCCCAAAATCACCATGCCGCGAGCGCGTACGGTGCCTCCGGTCTTTCACAGGTGGTGGTGGAGGCACGCCAACGCGCGTATTGAGGATGAGCTTATCGAGGTGTCGTGGAAGGACGGGTGCTGGAGGAATGTTTGGCGCAGTGCCGACTGCCCCGTTAGCGAGAAACACTTCTTCTTCACGAGCGGCGGCAATCAACTCGGGAGGAATAACGGACGTCCAACCTTCATCGCCAAAGGGGGTGGAAACGCCCGCGTCACTGCTCTGCGACCAGAAAGAGATCTGGTGCGCCGGGCGACTTGAGTAGGTCGGTGGTGGTGAGGCGGGAGCTGAGGGACCACCAGGGAGGGGTACAGAGACATAATTAGCAAGGGAGCCATCATCGTCGACAGCGGTAGGGAGATCCTGCGCGAGCCTCCAGTTGTCATCGACGATGAACTTGATATGGTGTGTGCCAGGCAAAAGAGGGACAGACGTGGTGAACGTATCTGGCTCGGATGGGCTATGGTTAGGGTTATCATTAGCACGAGACGAAAAATGAAGAGACCAGTGGCGCGCACCTGCTGGTCATCACTTGGCGACCCTTCCAGTTTGCATCACCAGCACGGGCAAGAACGACGGTTTTTCCGCCGCCGTGCCATGAGATCTT
>QLOZ01004278.1:0-10368 GCA_003314065.1 Lactarius sp. MG50 | reverse complement strand
AAGGTTTGCGAGGTAAAGGCCACTGGTTGTGGTTTACCCCTTCGATCTTTCTGAAACAGGGTGGCCCCTGTGGTGAAATTGGAGGCATCTACTTCGACTTCGAAAGGGGCTTTGAAGTCTGGTTGTCGGAGGGCTGGGCCCGAGGTGGCAAGGTCCTTCAGGCTTTCGAAGGCTATTTGGCATTCTTCCGTCCAGTCCCAGGGTTGTCCTTTCTTAGTGAGGGTGTGTAAGGGGCATGCCTTGTGTGCGAATCCTTGGAGGAAGGGGCGTAGCCAGCCAATGAGGCCTAAGAAGACATGGAGTTCATGTACATTCTTAGGGGGAGGCCAAGTGCGGACGGCATCTACTTTTGCCGGGTCCATTTGGACCTTTCCGTCGCCGATGATGAGGCCTAGATAGGTGACTTGGGGTTGTTCAAAAGTGCACTTCTCCGGTTTGAGGTATAGGTCGTTGGCCATCAGCCTTTCTAGGACTTGGTGCACAATCTTTTGGTGCAAGGGGATGTCATGGGTGGTGGCAATGAGAATGTCGTCTAGGTAGCACAAGACCATCCCTGTGGCAATGAGGTCTCTCAGCACCTCATTTATGAACTTTTGGAATGTCGCTGGTGCATTGCATAGTCCGAAAGGCATGACATTGGGTTGCCAGTGGCCTGGGGGTTTCGTTCTGGTTGCAGGGGTCTTAAAGGCGGCTTTCCACTGGTCCCCTTCCTTGATGCGGATATTGTTGTACCCTGCTCTCACATTGAGGGCTGTGAAGAGGCGGGCTTTGCTTAGGCGATGTGTTAGATCTTCAAGGTTGGGAATTGGGTATCGGTCTGGGATGGTGTAGGTGTTCAGGCGATGAAAGTCTTGTACCGGTCGATAGGTGCCATCTTTCTTGGCTACGAAGAAGATTTGGCATGCGTAAGGAGATTCAGATTCTTCAATGTAGCCCTTTTCAAGTTGGTCATCGATGTACTCGTCCACTGAGTCTTGTTCCCTTAGTGTAAGGGGGTAGGTTCTACAGTCCAGAGTTTTAGGGGCGTCCTTAGTGAGTTTTATTGCATGGTCACAAGGACGAGAAGGGGGGAAGCGTCTAGCCTCCTCTTCGCTGAAGATTTTCTGATGCCTGTGATAAACGTCAGGGACCAGTTGTTGCCAGGTCTTCTTCTCTTTCTTGGCTGCTTCTTTGATGGCAATAGTTGTGGCGATGGTAGTCTTTCGAATGTACTCAGGGGGTATAACACAGGCAAAGATTTGTTCGCCTTCTTGGAGGCAGTGAGCAGTGCGTCTTCCTGCTTTTATGGTTGCAGCCAAGGGTGTCTGTGCTGCTGCTCTTTCTGATATGACGTGGATTGGGAGTCCCTCCATCGTTCCCTTGGTCCAGTTTACCACTGGGTTGAACGCTTCGAACCATGGGAAGCCTAGGATCATTTGGTCTTCTCCTAGGTCCGTGATGTAGAAGCGCATCAACTCTTCTTTACCCTGAAGGCGGACTAGAAGGTCTGAACAATGAGTGATTTGTCCAGCTTTGTTGGGGGTTCCGTCTACATTTTTGATGGGTTTTGGCCTTTCTAATCGCTTGAGGGGAAAGCGTAGCTTCCTGGCGGTCCTCTTGTCCAGGCAGTTGGAGGTAGCTCCGGAGTCTATAAGGATCTTATCTTCGACCATAGAGTGTGCCGATCGTAAAACAACCGGGATTGCCATAGATTTCTGTCGTGATACAAATACAGTGTCCACTCATAGTGCTCGTACCCAGGTCGATGGGGTAGAGCATCCTAAAAACCCTTCTGAGCGAAGGCTTTCTCCAAGAATTCCTCCTTTTCCTCCGCAGACATGGTATTGATGGTGTCGATCACTTGGTCGACTCCTAGCTTAGTCTCTTCCTTCTGCTTTGGTTCTTCTTCTTCTAGGGCTTTGACATATGCAGGGGGTCCCTGGGCATGGGTGGTTCTTGTGGGGGATGCGGAGGTGGATCCGGTGCGGGAGGGGCAGTTTTTAGAGATGTGTCCCTTCTTAGTGCAGCGGAAGCACTTTCCTTCTCTTAAGAGTTGGGCTTTTTCGTCATCCGTGAGGGTCCGGTTGATGCAGTCTACATCCATAGGGACCACTCCTTGATTGCGGTTCTGGTGCTGGTTCTGTGTGGAAAAAGTTCTGGGTTTCATGCCAAAGGTGCGACGCCATTCTCCCTCTGGCTTCCCAAAACGAGTGCATCCTTTTCCTTTCCATTGTGGGTAGAGGATTTTGAGACGAAGCCAAACGTCATGTTCCTGGTGTGCTGCTACTACCCAGTCGTCCCACGTCTGGGGATTCTGTTTCTTTATGATCTCTTTTCCCAATTTGTCAGGGAGTCCTTGTCTAAGGATGTCCAGGGTTCCTTCTTCGTTAAGTCCATACCCTGCTTTGGCGGCTAAGGTGCGGAACTTGGCGATATAGGAATTGAGATCCCTTCCTTCCATCTGAAGGTTTCGGAGTGCAGCAATAGCATTCTGCTTTTCAGCTGAATCCTGGTAGGCCTGGTTGAACTCCGTGACATAGTGGAGCCAATAGGCATTACTGGTGGAAGGGAGGTGGACGTGATTCGTGTTAGGGTCATCTGGGGCGTGTTGGGTTTTGATCCAAGTGTGCATTATGTCGACCCAGTCGTCGACTTTCTCTCCCCTGATATATGTTACGATTTGGACCGCCTACTGTACCACTTTTCTTTCGCCCTGTACCATTACTGATTGACCCTGTACCCTTACCCTTGACCCACGGCCTCTAGGCCCCTCTTGCTTACTGATTATATGACGAACCTTGGCCCTATGCCCTGGTACGGTGACGCGCTCTCCTTCTACCTACCCTGTACCCTTACCGGTGACCTCATATCTACCCATGACACATCTCTGCTTACCCTCGACCCTAGCTAGTACTTATAGTGCGTCGCCTCAGCTGTATGACTCCAGACTCGACTTCTTGAGCAATCAAGTTAGTTCTACCCATCCTGAAGCTAGAGTCCCTCTCAGGTCCTCCTAAGAGCTCTAGCCTTCACTGTCCCTCTTGGCTCAGGAGGTAATAGTCGAACTACGACTGTCGCCCCCTTAACCAAGAAGAACTGTCCTTTCACACTCGTACTTGGCCCATACTCATGTACTTGTGAACCCTCTCTCCACCTGCGTATTCCAGGCCCTCCAGAGTCTCCAGAAGCCTAGATTTGGGCTAGACCAAGTCAAGAACCTATCAGACGCACACGTCGTGCACCAGGCCACGCTTGAGCCTAACAATATAGCTGAGTGTGAGGAGGGTCTTTCTAAGTGGGTTAGACATGATATCGGTCCCGTCATTTAGTCCAGCATAAATGTTGAACTCTCTGACAAAGGTCTTGGCTTTGGTGCGGTCCCCAGTGAATATGGTAGGGGGGTTGCCAATGGGTTTGCCTCCATTCCCTTGTGCAGGGGCAGGGGCTGCTGGTGCAGCTGGTTGGGCTGCCTGTTGTTGTTGTTGACCGATGTTTGCCATGATGGATGGGAGGGGGTGTAATGCGGCAGGGGGTTGTTCTATGGGGTGTGAGGGGACGAGGAGAGTGAGGGGGGATTGTTCTTCTGGTGGGATAGGTTCTCCTACAACGCCTAGAAGCGTAGGAGGTTCAGTGGGAGGTGATTGGTACAATGCTGTGCTCGAAGCTGAGCTGAGTTCAAGTCGTGGGTCTTCTGGGTTGAGATGCCCTAGGCCTATAGCCTCTTCCTGGGCTCTTGTGAAGGCGAGTAGTTCTGATGTGTAGGTGTTCCCGTCGATAAAGTATAGAGGGAACCACCGATTCTCTTCTTGGTCGAATTCTACTGCGCCTCTTCTTCCGTTGTAATATCTGATCCAATAGCCTTCTCCGAGGCTGTCTTCTCTCCAATAAGCGTCTCCTCTGATGTGAGGGAGGAGGTCGTCTTCTGTTCTTCTTTCAAAGATAAAATAGTCGTCGGGCCAAACAGGAGGTGGTTCCTGTAAGTCTCTTCGACCAAATCCTTCTTGTTGGTCTGGTTCTTCTTCCTCTCGGGCTGAGTAGGAAGCCACTGTGGTTGGAGGAGACTCGACTTAATGTTAGGCTCAAGCGTGGCCTGGTGCACGATGTGTGCGTCTGGTGGGTTCGTGGCTTGGTCTAGCCCAAGCCTAGGCTTCTAGAGACTCTGGGAAGGCCTGGAATATGCAGGCGAAGAGAGGGTTCACAAGTGCACGGGTGCGAGCAGAGCACAAGTGTGGAGTGGACAGTTCTTCTTGGCGCAGAGGAAAGATAGTCGTAGTTCGACTATTATCTTCTGAGCCAAGAGGGACAGTGAAGGCTAAAGCTCTCAAGGGACTTTGAGAGGAACTCTAGCTTCAGAACGGGTAGAACTTAACTTGATTGCTCAAGAAGTCGAGTCTGGAGTCCATACAGCTGGAACGATGCACTATAAGTACTGGTTAGGGTCGAGGGTAAGTAGGAGTGCGTCATAGATAGGTATGAGGTCACTGGTAAGGGTACAGGGTAGGTGGGAGGAAAACGCGTCAAGTACCAGGGCATAGGGCCAAGGTGCGTCATTCAGTAAGCAATAGGAGAGAGGCCTAGGAGCAATGGGTCGAGGGTAAGGGTACAGGGTCAGTTTAATAGTACAAGGTGAAAGAAAATGTATAGTAAGCAGTCCAGATCGTAACAGAACTGGAGAATTGAATCATTGGAGATGTGCTTGGCGCTTGCCAGGATTTCCCGCCGCCGCTTCCCTGCAAGGTCCGGACCCTCTAGCCCGACAGTCTGTCTCGTGTGTCGACTTTGGTAATAGGGCTCCATATACATGACAAGGGTGTGGATGACATGATCGATCCGCCAATTTCACTTGCCGTCCAACCAGTGCGATTTCAATACATGGTGATATCTGGATCCAAATCAGCTATCTTATCAGCATGTGCGGGAGAGATAGATTACATATGCTTCAATGAGCATGTTTGTATCACCTTCTTCAAAAATAGATCGGTTTTTTCTCATGACCTTCAACCACATATGGACAACTGGCATCCACTCTACAGTCAGGTATTTCACAATGCTTTGGGGGACTGAAGGATCGCTTGAAATCTTGTCCCAAAGCCTGTCAAATTCAGCCATTTCATCGGTTTTCACCCAGGCCTTGATCTTATCCCACAGTGCCTGGAATTCATTTGTGATGAAATGGGATCGCATTGCATGCAGCACATGCCATGTGCACAAGAGCATTTTGCTCTCCGGATATACGATTTGAATAGTGGCAATCTGGGCCTGATCGCGATCGGTCATGATTACAGTAGGCCGGACCGCCGGGCTTGCTTCTTTTACCCAATCAAGGAAGAATGTAATTGAATTGGTCGTCGCATTTGACGTTAGCATCCAGGCAACTGGAACGCCTATTCAGGAAATAAGTGATGTCCAAATTCATGTTAATTACTACTCACTGTGGCCCCAACGATCTCTAGCGATAATTGTAAATAGGAGCAGATCTTCATATTGGGTAACATTATGGGTTGCATCGATTCCGATGAAACCATGGCCAAGGTGCCAGAAAGCGTCCAATTGAAAACTTGTCTGAATGCATAGGACGAGTGCATCTGGGTGCAATCTCGATTCCGGGGGAGGAGGATCGAGCTTATCTTTGTAAAATGCAAATACATTTTCCTCTTTGAGTTTATCTACCCAAAGCTTTGACGAGATCGCATCTTCTGGGTGCAATCTAATCTTTTCTTCCTCAAGTGCGCGAGCCTGTCAGCTGACATCACTAAGCATGACAAATCTGTCTCAGCTGCCATCAGGCGCCAAATCTTGAATGGCGCATACCTATAGTGAGCGATATCAGATATCAGATCTAAATGGAGAGCTCATTTATGTATGATCTCCTGAGGATCTATCTTCAGCATCAACATATTTCTGATCTGCTCCCGGGCAGCACGCGACATGTGAGTATAGGCGATATTGGCTAAGCCAACCTCGTGATCATGCTCCTTCTCATAGCGTCCCAGAACGATTGGTGTGTGATGATAAAGTTTGATCAAGATCTTGCAACTGCAACCCAATTCAAGCTTCTTGGTGTTGATCTTGCGCTGCTGATTGGGATACTTCTTTTCGTACTTGCTCCTGCCACTGGATAGCTGGCATGAGCACACAAAAAGCTGTTTCTTCAACCAGAGCCTTTTCCCTGGCGTGACAGTGGAGCCGATAAGCTCGATGGAGTAAGCGAGCTCCTCCCCTCGGCGCCACACGTGAAAGTTGGCTAGATCACTCCACTCAAGTGAGAATCCGCCCCTTTCCCGATCGTGATTGAAACTACCCGGCTGTTGCGAAGTGGCGGGGGTTTCCACCGCACGGAGATCCAGGCAGAGTTCAGTGGGCAGAGTGATCAGTTCGGTCGACATTTCAGGGGCAGGTGGCAGAATAGACAAGCAGAAACGTGGCAACGTCGTCATTTCAGTGTTGGGGAGTCAATGGGGACAGGGCTGGGATGGTAGGGCAGTTGTAAATGCGATGCGTGTCCCTCCTTCCGCTGGACGCATCCCGGATGTGTTCCAGCCACAAATCAGCATGCCACAAATTGGAATGCCACAAATTGTGAAAATTAAAAATTAAATAACTTATTATGTGTGTAACCATTAAACATTTCATTAAACATTAAATGTTGTTATTCGCGTTACATAAGCAGACATTGTGTTACATAAGCAGACAATTTGAAACACCGCATCAATGACTAAGTTTTGTCCATTTATGGTATACATCCAAAACACTACATTTCAAAAGCTCCCTATGCCCTTGTCTTGCTTACTAACCACCTACTCAGTGATGCACTTGGGCCCTATGCCCTTGTATGATGACACCTACCCTGTACCCTTACTGATGATGCACTCCTACCTACCCTTGACCCTGCTCAGTACTTATAGTGCATCACTTCAGCTGTATTTACCCAAACTTGACTTCTTGAGCAATTAAGCAAGTTCTCCCTGTTCTGAAGCTGAAGTTCCTCTCAAATCTAGTGTTTGAAAGTCCGGTCCAGTCTGGTTTTTTTTAACAATTGTGGGAAAACCAAAACTGTAACCGGTTTGGTGCCAACCACTATATGCAAAAAAACCAGACTGAACTGCCTGTACCAGTCCATACCAGTTCAGTCTGAGCCACAAAACCGGTCTTAACCAGTTCAAACCAGGACCAGTTAACAACCAGTTTAGACCAGTCTCAGACTGGTTTTCGCTATGTCGATGTCACTCTTTTTGGCATTAATGAAAATAAAAATGTCTATTATGATGATTAGAATGTATGTACAAACAATTCTAGCTACAGGATTAGTGAAAGCCAAAACCTCCCCTGCCACTGCTGCCATCGCTGCCACCACCACCGCCGCTGCAGCCACATTCGTTGCCATGGATGCAGCTCGCGTCGTTGCCGTCGCCATCGTGGGTGTAGCCCACGTCGCTGCCATCCTTGCCGTCGATGCAGCCCTGTCACTGCTGTTGCCGCCGTTGCCACCATCATGCAGCCATATCGCTGTCAGTACTGCCATCGATGCAGTCCATGTTGCTGCCATCGCCGCCGTCGCCAGCTGGGATCGATGCAGCCTGTGTTGCGCCATCGCCGGCCACCATCGATGCAGCCTGCATCGCTGCTGTTGCTGCTGTCGATGCACCAGTCCCGTCGATGCCGCCGTGTCGATGCCATCAATGCCACCGCGTCGGTGCCGTCGATGCTGCTGCTGCAGCTCTGACGTCGTCATATGGCTGTGAAAAGCCCCAGCTCACATTTGTAAGCGAGGGGGATGTTGGCAGTAAGGTGGTGGCGGGGCGTCGTCATAAAGGACACGAGGGGGTGGCAAGGCATCTGTGCCTGTGTACCTGCGAAGGTCCATTATCAGTTATTACGAATAAAAAGAAAATAACTACCAAGGATGGCATGCTCAATTGAGCGTGCCGTCAAGTGGGAAGCGTTGAGTGAGAGAGAGGGTGAGCGAGTGACGCGCGTGTGTGTATACGGTGGCAAACATTGCCAAATACAGCCCATGCACGTACAGTTGGGCTCCCTCCCGGTTACAAAACTGTCAAAACATAATATAGTTATTTAAATCCTAATAAAAAGTGAATCTAAATTATGATGCCTCAGTAAATAGCAAAAAGCCAGTTCAAACCGGTTATAACTGGTTTTTTGGCAGTTTTAATTGTATATACTCAGTAGAACCGGAACCGGTTAGTACTACCCCAAATCGGGAAAACTGTAACCGGTGGTCCGGTTTAGTGTTGTGGTGGCTCCGGCTAATTGCTGGCTAAAGCCGAAGCCGCAGCTGGCTGCGACACGAGCTGAGCCGAGCCGGATATGGTCAAGCCGGCATTTTAGCCGGCTCGGACTGAGCTGGCTCAGTGTCAGCTCAGCCCAGCTAAGCCGGCTCAGCCGGCCTGTTGTGTCACACTGTGACGCAACTAGTGCGAGCCACGCGTCACATCCCACCACCAACACACTCATAGAAGGTAAGTAACACATTCTATAAAAAGCTGACTTTCTTTATCTACAGGTATTGTTGTGGGGGCATGAACAAGCCCAGGATACACACATCAATGCAGCAATGGGGGTAGCACCACCAGCACCAACGGCGGTGGCGACAGCTGCAGCGGCGGCGACGACGGTGACAGCAGCAGCAGCAACGGCGGCGGCGGCAGTGACAACGGCAGCGGCGACAGCTGCAGCAGCAGCGACGGCGGCGGCAGCTGCTGCTGCAGCGACGGCAACGGCGACAGCTGCAACAGCAGTGATGGCGGCGGTGACAGCTGCAGCAGCGGCGGCGGTGGCAGCGGTGGTGGCGGCGGCGACAGCTGCAGCAGCAGCAACGGCGGTGGTGACAGCTGCAGCAGCAGCGACGGCGGCGGCGACAGCTGCAGCAGCAGCGGCGGCGGCGGGGGCGACACCTGCACCAGCGGCGGGGGCGACACCTGCAGCGGCGGCGGCGGGGGTGACGACGACGACACCTGTAGCAACAGCAGCGGCGGCGGCGGCGACACCTGCAGCGGCGGCGGGGACGGGGGTGACACTTGTAGCAACAACGGCGGCGGCAGTGGTGACACCTGCAGCGGTGGTGGCAGCGACACCTGCAGCAGCAGCACCGGCAACAGCTGCTAACGGGATTTTCTTTTCTTTTCTCTTTCATTTCCTACTCGAATAGTACAGGTACTATACATTTATGTACAGTATAGCGGTGTAGATGATAGCATAATAAAGAGTTGTTTTTACCCGTACCCATAGGTGTGGACCGTGTGGTGCACCATGTAAAGTAAGTAACATGTTCCCTTCAACCTGACATTTTATTCGACAGGTATTCTTGTGCCTAGTGGGGGTATGAACAAGCCCAGGATACCCCACACACTGCAACGCGGCAATGCCAGCATCGGCGGCAGCACCACTGGCGGCGGCGGCTCACATCTCAATGCGGCAACGCCAGCGTCGGCGGCAGCATCGACATCAGCAGCACCAGCACACCAGCAGCAATGCTAGCAGTGAGCTGCAGCAACAGCACCAGAGGCGGGCACCAGCACCGGCAGCACCGGTGGCAGCACCAGTGGGCTCAGCAGCAGGTGCAGCAGCGGCACCAGTGGGAACAGCAGCAGCACGCGGCAGCAGCAGCACTGGCGGCAGCAGCGGCAGCACCATCGGGCACAGCAGCGGTAGCACCAGCGTGGCGGCAGCACCGGCACCAGTGGCACCAGCAGCGGGCGCAACACCAGCACCAGCAGCAGGCGCGGCGGAAATGGCGGCAGCATCAGCAGTAGGAACAGTAGCAATGGCAGCAGCAGGAGCACCAGTCGCAGCACTAGCCACAGAGCAGCAGCTGGAGCGGGAGGGGGCTTACTATGTGCCCAAAAGCCAAGTGCACACTTTTATCTTTTGTTTTCACACTGCTGCTTCCGCTGAGCCTTTTTTTATTGTGTCTAAAAAAACCAGACGCTAACCCGTTCGCGAAAAAGCCTGGTGGTCCACGCTCCCACCCGGCATAGTAGTGGTACGAACCGCACGACGACAACGCCGACGCTGAAATCCAGTCTCAGATCCGGATCCACCACCACCTTTCGATGAGCATCTTCCAGCAGTCAACCGCTCCACCAAGCGGTAGGGCAAAGCCACACCCCTCCCATCACTTTCCCTGAGTACACGTTCTGATGCTCCTCTCTTGATTCATGGGTGGCGATGACAAGGGTGCAGGGGAGTTTTTTGTCCCATGTGAAATGTGCAATGTTTGGCAGCATGGCCAGTGCATGGGTATCCGAAACAATGACGCGGTGAGTGACAGTTACTATTATTGTGAGCAATGCAGGCCTGACTTACATCTGAGTCGAGCTTCTCAAGTGCGCCACCACTGCGCCCATTCTGTTACACTCACTCACGGCTTTG
>QLOZ01004261.1:0-38713 GCA_003314065.1 Lactarius sp. MG50 | reverse complement strand
CGGCCGTCATCCTGGACGGTGCAGAACAAGACATTAAATGGGATGAATCAGCATCAGTGATTGAGATTGTCGAACTGGCGCATCAAAGCTCGAGGGAAAGACAAACGTTAGAGGTTCCCCTCGCCTAACAAACGAGGAAGAAGGATATAGCGACTCGTAGTTTGTAGAGACGTTGCTCTAATTGTACCCGCAGACGCGGAATTATGTATGATGTTGTAGTTGTGTTTCTGGGAGACATGCAGCACGTGTGTAGATATACTCTCGCGATTAGATGCTGGATCTAACACTACCCGGTGACAGCCTGTGCCCGCTCCTTACATTTCCTAGTCTCGGTTCTAGATCCCTTGCGGGATCTGTTTAGCTCGCTTCGCATAATGGACCTGGTGGTGGTCAGCCGCCCCGAAGTTAAGGTGAGTCACCAGGGGGGATCCCCGTCCTGCCTCAACTCTGGGGCGGCCGGCGACTGAGTGCTACGACCACTACGGACCAGCAGACCACCATGTCATGCATCATGCATCACCAACGTGACGCAGAGTATTTCTTGCCGTGTGGTGGTAATAAGCTGCCCCTGTTATGTCAGTGACACATGTCGAATCGTCGTGGTCATCATTGCCAGGAATGTTCTGTGTCACATTGGTGACTCGCGTGGGGTGCTTGTCGAGGTGGTGCCACACTGGTGCGTGGTGTATCCCTGTGTCGAGGCAGAGAAAAAGAGGCACGTAGATGTGCACTTCACTGGCACATGGCCAAAGGACTTGCAGAATATCAGTCTTCGTCCATCATCAACCCACTCAACATGGTTTAAAAGCAAAGCATTGGCAAGATATAAGGTACTGTTTTGTAGACCGTCGATCACGCCTTCAAGGAAAGGGTCATGGTGATTGACAGTCGCAGTCATCTTCTCTAGGTCGTCATGATGGACAGACATGCTTCCTGAGGATGATGGAAAGTTATCTGAATCTATTTCCTTTCCTTTCGTGGCAATTTTCCTGAAGCCGATGTTTCGGACTCGGAGAGCTATAGTTAGCACAACAGTATCATAACAGTGGTAGTCACACCAGTAGATCGTGTGCCTCTCGTATTCCAGGTGACGAAGTGTAATCGTCGTCAAAAAGATATGGACGAAGTTTTCGTCAGAACATGAGCAAGGAGCATAGGACAAGTTTTGATAGAGGTGCTAAAACACGGTGGAGAGAGGGGTTGCGCCCCCAAGGACTGGCTCAACCCAGGTTCTCTACGCACATGATCCGCTTTGTGTACTACTTGTCCCCGTAACTTCCTCATCATGTGACCTCCGACCTCCTTCCCTATTCCAACGGTGGCGGGGACGCGTTGCTGGTCATCTGCCAGTGTACGTGTATGTTTGGTCTCGAACCTGTCGTCTTCGAAACGCAATACTATTGCGCAGGAAGAGGTGATGAGTTGAAGAGCCGATGTGACGTCGCGGCATTATTTCATGAAGGGATAGGGGCGTCGGCCAAGGCTGGATCAATGGCCAGATATAGGGGGAGTACGCATTCGTTTACACAAGCACGACGGTCACGACCTCTTCCTTCGATGGATTGCTTCTCGAACCAGCAGGAAAACCCAAGGCAGTGGAAAGATTTACCATCACGATATGTGGAAGTTGTCAAGGAATTGGCGAGAACAAGGTCAGGTCCCCCTCGCTACTCTCTGGCCAACAATCTGTGGATTGGACAGATTCCATGGGAGTCATCGCGCATGACTATGCCCAAGCAAATACTTGTTGCGTTGTTATATCCACGCGCGTTCGTCTACAACTGAAAGTTGTTTAACAAGACATATCACACACAAGATAACAGCACTCTGCAGCGAGCGATGCGAGGAAACATTATCACCTAGCCGCTGAATACTGATAGTATCGTTGCTATGCTCGAAGGCAATATTATGCCCAGACTAATCGAGATCTTGTCATCTGTCATAATGACCACCTCTATTGTTCAAGCAAGGTTGTCATTGGAAAAAGTCCAGAACCTGTTTCACATGCAGCGGGAAGTCATCCTGGAGGGGTTGCTCTGGTTAAGAACATACAATCCGAAATATTTTGTGCCCGGCGGACGAAGATTCCCGTCTTCATCTCTGGAAAATCCGAAACTGACGACTGTGTCGAATCGCATATGGACCTTCTGAACGATCGTCCCACAGGTTCATCAATCCTCGAATTGTTGTTTCCGCTATCGATAAGTTATTCAATGGCATCTCCGTATCTACCATCCCATTAACTGTTAAGGGGATCACCTCAGTGTCGACTAGTATAAAAGATGGATTTAATCTCCATCCATGTGTTACAGAATGACGCACGGTCATCAACAGGAGATAGAACGCTTCCCGATTCATGTTGAAGTGACGACGAGCTCGTCTCTCCTAGCGGTGAGCCGTGATTAGAAAGTAAAGCAAATTTTCGGCCCCCCAAAAAATTCACCTGTGACATCTGGGTGATGTTCAGGTACGTAACCAGCATCTCCTGATCTACGAGTCCTTCGTCCGAACCATGTCTGATAACAGCCGAAATCTCCGTGGGGACATCGTCTTCTGGTACTTGTGCCAACCACTGACTGTCGATATGGACTCCCCCATAATACCTCAGATTGTACATTCACAACCGGAGCAGTGCCTCGAGGACGACTTGCCGCCGCACGCGAAATAAGTTTCAGATTTTATCCAATGACAACCCCTCTTGCCCGATAAAGGTTATCATTATGATAGATGACAAGATCTCCATCGGTCTGGGCATAAGATTGCTTTCCAGCATACAAGCCACGCTGTCGTTATCAAGCGCATATGTCGTAACATTGCCTCGCGTCCTCGTTGCAACATGATGTTTTGTTGAACAACTTGTAGATGAACACGTGTGGATATAACAATGTGACCAACGTTTGCAGTGCTCAGGCATTGTCATGCACGACAACTCCCAAGGAATGCGTCCGATCCACAGGTTATTGGCCAGAGAATATTGAGGAGCCTGAGGAGCAGAACTTGATCTTGCCATTGCCAATTCCTTTAAACAGCTTCCACATATCATATCGTGACGATATTCCTCTCTTTCTTCTACTCCGGCGGCTTCAAGAACCAATCCATCGATGGCATCGAGAACGTCGTCGTTTTCCTTCGGTCGCAGACGATCTGGATTCGGTACGTCAAGCAACCGCATTTTGCGAACGGCGTCTTCTATACGATTGACTTGCGCTGCGCAAATAGCACAAACACCGAACGCCAGAGAAGCAGGTGAAGTTGCGTTGTAAAATTCTTCGTAACCCTGCCAGTGCTTGACCTGCTCTTCGAGAGGAACATCGACTCTTTGCTGTCTTGGTGTATATTGTCATCGTCGTCGAACGGTGTCATATCTCGGTTCCTTCTCCAAGTCATCTCTTTGCGTTTCTCTTTGCTCATTCGCCCCGCCTTGTCATACAAATATTCGAGGGCTATAAGAGACTCGGAGGCGTTTCAAAATATCACTTTTTCGTGTGTTCTAATAAGACGGGGAGGCAAAACACCGTGAATCAGAAGACACAGATCAGGAACTGTGAGAGTAGAGAACAGTGCTCGAAAACGAGTTTTTCGCCCTCTACTGTAAATTCGACCTTTTCGGTCTGCCAAATTGCTCGCACTCCCGATCTGTCTTTCCGCTAGATCGCGCCCACCGCCTATTCCATCATGGAGGTAGCGTCATCGCCTCGTCCTCCCCTATAAGACGAACAAATACCCGTCACTCGTCCATGACTTTCGCTCTTCTTTACCGATGAGAAGCACGGGATCTACCGGTAAGAGCAGTGTTATTACCAGTCTCTTCCGCCAACTAACCTTCGAAAACTTCAGGTAAGTCTCCACGAAGGGAGAAGAACCGGAGTCCGACTACTTTCCCTCCCCGTCGGGAAGCGCTCCTATGCATGAGCCAGGCAACATGTCAGCGAACGTCAATCACGATGACCCTCACCTAGGCGAGAAGATCAACCGCCTACAAAACAGCTCCCGTATCTAGCTAATCCATCACTTTCAACCACGTTCGATGAGTTGATGACGGCCGAAGACGTGTCCTATACCACAGCACTGCATTGCAAGTCATTGGTGCATAAATCCTCAAAAACTCCTGGCTGTATCCCTGTGCTGGCTGGAACGGCGAAAAAGGCCCCGAAAACGATTGGGTGCATCATACGCCCTTTGAGAGAGCCAAGGCGAAAGCCTGGATCCGCGGCCATCAATATCCCACTCTGATGAAAGGTGGGCTCGATAACTTGGTGTGCATTCGTCACGCCATATTTGAGGTACAGCCATACAGAAAAAATTTAGCAAATTCATTTACGACCCCTTTGTTCAGTTAAAAGGAGAGACCGCACCAAACACGCAGTCGTCAGACGTACGTTGAACTCTCTAGGTATGTGCGGCACCTTCAATCGAACGGTTAATTCATATGTTTCTCACAGGTATTCTGAACTTGGTCCTGCGTTCAGAATCGAAAACTTGCGATGTAGAACGCAACAAAGAAGTGCCGGAACGGATCAAAAAGGATGGTATCTACGACTTCAGTCTTCCAAGGCTCTGCAGTTCTACGGCGATGTGGACGGTCTTGCAGAAGCTGCGTGCCACCATACACACCACACCCTATTTCGAAATTGCCAAGTTCCGGATGTGGCGAAAGAAGATTCTATTTCGCGTTACTTTAATTTTTTTTCTTTCATTTTTGCTACTTGTAACTGATACTAGCCAGCGAATTTCATACTTTCATCTTCTGCAGCAAGGTCTCCGTGGCGTTTCTAGTTATATGAGATCACATGAAAGCTACGGCTACGTGCAGTGTGATAATTGCAGTTGTCACACGGTCATTATATATGAAATGCCCCAAAAATGGGACTAGAAACGCCAACTTCGTTGATGGAGGCCTTGCTGTAAAAAGCAAATTTTGGACTTTCGACCGCTGTTTTGAAATAGGGGAGTGAGTGGTTGTTCACAGACAGTAATAGATATCATGATGTCAGCGTAAAATTGTAGCGCTTTGGACGTGGAGCACAACAGTTGTTCCTGACAGTTTTTCTTCGTAATTAGCGGGTGATTGGGGCTTCGTCCATGCCAGGCCTCATGTCATATTTGCCCTCCTTTTTGATGCGATCCAGTGCTTCGGCTTGTAGCAATCTACATCGCATGTTTTCGATCTTGAATACAGGGTTGAGTTGCGAATCTTATGCGCGCGAGCGAATGCCTCCCGAGCCATTGTTGCCCATACCCGTGTGGGTATGGCACAAGGGTATGGTCACCCATGTCACCTTCACTCCATCAAAAGCCCCTGCTTCCAGATGTCGAGCTATTGCTCACTGCTGTGCAGCAGGGGCTTGCTCAGGGTGGGTGTATGTGCCGCTCCTCTGGGCCTTGTATAGCAGTTCGAGCATGAGCAGCGTGAGGCCCCCGCGTAGACATTGGCGTGGAGCCAGTCACTGCCGTTGTTGGCAGAGTGGAGACACATCCCATGCGGCTGCGTCAACGCGACACCATGCTGCTGCTTCAGCGTGCATCATGCCGCCGCCTCAGTGCGCACTGTGCAGCAGATTGGTTGAAAAATGAGGTATTCAGTGCGAAACTAAGCAAGTCCAAGAATAAATATATGTTAAGAAAATTGGCAAGACAACAGCAAAAGCGAGCACGAGGATAATGATGACGATGACAAAACACAGTCAGCACATCAACTCCTTATCGGAAGAAAAAAAAGAAAACATACCCCTAAGCTTGTGTTGGCGCGTCATAGGGGTCGTGGTTGGGGGCTGTGGCGTGTCCTTGAGGGGCTATCGCGTTTTGTGGGGGCCGTGAACCCATCGCTGTCTTCGGTCCTGCTCCTGTTGCCGTTGGTGCTGCTGTCATCGCCATTCCCGTGGATTAAATGATCTGAGCACAATAAACGTTCCCCGGCGTAACTGCTGATGCGGGCGCCGTGGCACCCAACCCATTGTTGTTCGAGCCTGCTGCGATCTCGGTGCTGTCCAAGTCGTCGCCCGAGTCATATGCCTGCAGGAAGGCGGCCAGATGGCGCGCTGCCCCAGTGAGTGCTGTCGTGCCCTGCGGCCTAGAAGCCACCCCATACCACGCGTGCATCAGCAGCGGCGCTCCCCGTGCGCACGCTCTCCGCCTCTTCTGCGCTGCTGTTGATGCGCGCGTGGCCTGGGGCGGACGGGGTGGCGTTGGTGGAGGCGGGGCACGACGGCGAACACGTGCCGGCGTTCTGTAACGTGAGGGCACCATCAAGTACCGCACGAGGACCCGCGGGGGGATCATGATGCGTGTTGGCTGTGGTTGTCTGTCCGTTGCGTGGAGTTGGCAGGTCTGTCCTTGGGGGGCTGGGGTTGTCGCGGGGCCGTGGATCATATCGCATCTGTTGACAGCCCTGGCGCGTTGACTCGGACGCGTCATTAGGACATTCCTATAACGCGGCTCGGGAGGCATTTGCCTCCCGAGCCATTCAAGTTGTTGCCCGTTGGCCCTGTCTGCCATTGTTGTCGCTGCCCGTGTCGGTGTTGAGCGTGAGGCGCTCGCGCGGAAGGATTTCCCCCTGGCAGATCGATGCTAAATTACATTTAACGGATTTGTCTACTTGCCCGCCGATTTTTCAGGTCCACGAATCCTCCAATCGTCTTTGCCGAAAACCGCTTTAACTTCCTTGGCGGTAAGCGGCTAGTATCGAGACTATATATTTCCGTGCCTGTCCGTTACTGTAATTCCCCGACATCGTGACCACACGGCATTGGCAATGGTCGTCGGCGGGAGCGCTTTACTGTAAAAAGGTCTAATGCACGGGTTGTCGTGCTGCCTAGGCCTGTCTGAGTTTTGAAATCAATTTTTGTGCGAGTTGGCAAGCACCCGACGTAGCATAGAATAAGTTTGATCGTACTACTTGGGGTTTCACCCTGTCCACCTCAGACATCAAAGTCTGATCGACTCGGATCTTGTCCCCACGTTCTTCTTTCCCCCGCAGGGTTTACTTACCTTGAGAGGCGGAATGAACACGCTCGAAGATAATCACGCGCTGTAAGTTGCCCTTGTACCATTGCTGCAGAAAAGAACGAGCCATGACTTGCAAACAGAAGTCGCGCGGATACCCATAATAAGCCCGCGGCTAGCGATGACCAACTTGAACAGCTCCACCTACACGACTCACCGATTCTACGATTGCTACCAGAGATCCTAGTCATAATCTTCTCCTTCCACGCGGAAGCAAACCCAGTGGAGGAAGATGTAGGGCATGAAGACGTTTTCTTCGGGGGCATGACTCGCGCGCAGTTTAGACTTGGCTGGATTACTGTCACCCATGTGTGCAGCCTTTGGAGACGAGTTGCACTCGATCATTGTTCCCTCTGGACAGATCAGCGATTCAACCTTGGCCTGAAGTGGACGACTGAGATGCTGTGCCGGGCTGGTAGTGCCCCTTTAAACCTGACCTTCTCCGAGGAATTTGTGCCCTTCCCACCCTCCAAAGAAGATGCAGCGACGGTCATCTCCAAGTTGCTCCATCGTGTCAGCACCCTCACTGTCAAAGAAGGGGCCTTTACACCCGCCGTCCTCGACGCGCTCACACTCCCAGCCCCCCTCGTGAGCTCTTTGCACATGAGCTCTGCCAGTGGTAAATTGGTCATACTGCCTCGATCACTCTTCGCAGACAGTGATCCCAAGCTCCGGCATCTGTTCCTGTGCAATATCCTCCCTATCTGGACCACTCCACACCTCACAGGGCTAAAAAGCATGTGCCTCAAGATTAATTGTCACGCCGATGTGGGCGACATCCCCTCCTACACCGATCTTTTCGATGCCCTTCGGGCTATGCCTGGCCTCGAGGTACTCGAATTAGGCGGCTGCCTACCTCTCGGCGCTTTCCCCCACTCGCTGAAGGAACAAAAAGTCGAGCTTCCAAACCTTTGGCAGCTCGTCCTCCACGGTCATGCGCCGGGTTTCCACCAGATCCTAGAACACCTAGATTTTCCCGCGGAGGCCATAGTACGGGGGACATGCCTCACCGATGACATGACGGGCAAAGAGTGCTGCGACGTCTTACCATTGCTATTGTCATACCTTCCCCGACCCTCGTTGGAGACGCTCGAAGTATCGTGGAAAAGTCGATTCGATCGTACTTTCTTCATTAAAGGATACTCGAGCTCTCACGAAGACGAAAATTCCGGAAAGCCTTGCTTTCTTCTGCAGGGCAGCCGACGTCTCAGCATCGCGTTTCAATTCAAATTCCTCTTATGGAGCGCTGAGCAGAAGCTTCGGATATTAAAGACCGTCTGCGACGCGCTTCCCACGGAGGAACTTCGTACCCTCAGCGGAAACCTGGATTTGGGAAGAGAGGCGTGGCCTGGAGCATTTGGAGGACACCAGAAGCTACGCCACATCCGCGTTTGCTCTCTCCCGACTCTTCACTCCCTCATTCCATTCCTCGGTCGAGAGGGCGTCTACCCGAACCTCATATCCCTAACGCTTTGCGAAATGGATCTCAGTCCCGAGCAGAGCGGTGGTGCTATTGCCTTGACCTTGGTCAACCAGCTCAGAACCTGTAGACCGCCAAAGTTGAGCAAGGTTTTCATCGAAATTTGTCGAGTCAGACGGGACATGGTTGACTTGATGAGGAAGGTCGTTTCTGACGTTGAGATATGGTGGGACGAACTCGAGCTGCCGGGACAGTTTTATTTTCCACGTACAGTAGGCCGCTGAACGATACCTCCTGATTGATACATGGTGTGCAATTAGGTATCAACTGAAGTAGTGTTAGAAAGCGAGTTTGGAACCACGTGACCGATTTCCACGTCCTGAGGCGGTCAGTCGACGCAATTGCCACGTTCTCACCACTTCTCATGTCCTTTGTCATCCGCGTCGAGCTACCCACTTATTCTCATTCGTTTCAAGTTTCTGTTCCCTCTACTGGAACTGTCAGTGATGTTAAGCAAGAAATAGAAAGGGTCTGCCCGGGAAAGCCCAGTGTGCACGGTCAGCGCCTGATCTGGCGAGGGAGATTTCTGGGTGACGACGAGAAGATGCTCAACATTTGGAAGGTAACGTCCCTCCAGCTTCTGTTCCCGCTCATGGTATTTACTGCGCTGGTGGTACAAGTCGCCGAATGATGTCCCAGTTGTGCATCTTGCCGTCCATCCATCAGCATGGGCTGGCTCGCCCCCCACCGTTGCCACGATTTCGAATCCGGTACCTACGGCCGCCTCTTCCGCCACACATCCCCCAGCCCAGGCTAACAACAGTACTGATGGTTACTTTCCTGCTTCTCAACCAGTGCCAAACCAACACTCTGCCCCACCTCCTCGACAACAGGCACAGCCTGCGGCTAACTCGCCACCCGCCGCAGCCCTCCCTGCACCGACATCCGTCCCGGGTCTCGCCCCAATATCGGTTGGATATCTCAACTTTGTCGCTTATCAGCATATGTGCGCCGCGACCGTTCTGCGATTCGGCCACACGGTCGAGGACCCTCCTCCGACGGGCCTTGCCGGGTCGAGGAATCTGGCCATGCAACTGATGACCCAATGGGGATATGCGTGGCCGACTGTCTTTGATGAAGAATACCCTCCTCCACAGGACGAGTCTGCGGGGATCAAATATGAGCCAGTGACGCTCGAGTAAGTAAAACTACTTGTCTAGTTCCAAGTACTGTCAAGTACTCACTCATCTATGTTACAGCGGCCAGGATTATCTTAGACTCGTTGACCCATCCAGGACTCCCACGCCGTTACAAGCACACGCTCTTCGTGTCATGGGGCACACGTTTGCATTGCTTGCGATGCCCCTTCCATCTGCGTCGGCGTACCCGATGATGCCACTTCCTCCTCCACGAGGTCATACACACCTTCCTGTTCATATTAACGCACACCTGCAGCAGATTGGCCTTGCACCTCTTCGCGTTCGCCAAGAGAACGCGATGATTGCTGAGCTGCGTGCCGTGCCGATGCGCGCACTTGCGGCGCCTCTGTTGATGCTGATTCTTCGGACGCTCTTTCTCCTCTACTTTTTTTCACCATTCCAAAAGCCGGTATTCGGGATCGTCGTGGCTGCGTGGCTTCTATACGAGACGTGGAATACGATCCGTAATGCGATTCCTCGCCTGAATATGCGAGGTATTCACGGGGATGAAGACGCCCGTATTATCGGCAACGCGCACGCGCGCGCCGCTGAAGTTGCGCACCCACTGGCCCCTAACGTACCGCTCCGAGCTCCGGCGCCGCCGCCACATCGTACGCCGGTACAACCCCAGCGCCCTAGCGTGACAATGATGGACACCCTGGCAAGCGTCAATCTGCGAGAAGAGTCGAGTGCATTGGATGCGCGTCCCGAGGCCGTCGTCGCGGCACCAACTCTCGGGCATCGCGTCAAGACGTTTATAGAGCTGCTATTGATAACGGCACATCCAGCACTGTGGGACCGTCGGCGTGCAGCACTTCGACAGCGCGAGGGACGGGTGCGTACGGAGATTAATGCACGGGAGGCGCCAGCGCCCACGCCGGAGGGTGAGAGTGAGGCACGGGCGGGGGCAAGAGCGGAACTCAATGCAGTGCATTTGAGACGGCCAAGATGGATTAGGGAATACATGGAACGCGTAGGGAGGGGAGGTGACTGGGTCGATGATCAGTAAATGGTGGTGGTTACTTGTATGACGTAAAATTTTTGTGAATGACCAAAAAAGGATCCGACAGCCAATTGAATTGAATTGAACTGAACTGAATTGATATACAGTTGGCTGCGCTTGCTCTGCCGGGTCACGGTTAACCCCAACTTGTGCCAGTATGACACTCACACCAACACTTTACTTTCTTTTCATTCTCTCTACCTTGCTTTTCTCTTCTGTCAGAGCCCAGGTTGCCATCCCACGTTTCACAGACTGCTTCTCCGGCAATCCCTCCCTCAAACTCAATATTACCACCGTATATGCTCAGATCACCACATCACAATCTTTCGAGAGACACTTAAACATCACTTTGCTCGGTAATTCCCCTCAGATCATCAAGGGAACTGCAAGCGGCAGCTCGGACTTGGGTGCGTTCCTTTTGTCCTCCCTATTGTGTCCCCGCGAGGCTTGAAAGCGCTCTTCCAGCTACCTTGTTCTCTACCACGGAGATATTATCCTTCAACGTTCTCAATAACAATTCGTTCTTCTGTTCAACCTTGCGTCCTCCATCCCCTTTACCTGCATCGAACAACAGTTCCGGGTTGTATTGCCCAATCCCCGCCGGTCCTTTCGCCTTTTCCGCCTACGCCCCTCTTCGTTCCAGCCGCGAGCTCTCCACTTTGCAAACGCGTCTACGCGCCGTGGACCCGCTCAGCAATGAGTTGCTTTGCGTCGACATTGCGACTACACCCCTCAAACCAGGTGCGGTCGGCTCTGTGTATGGCCATGCCAAGATCGTCTTTTGGGTAACCATCGCGCTTTGCGTGGCATATTGGTTGCTCGTTGCCGCCGCACGCCTCTCCTCGGCCTGGGCCCGGCGCTCAGGATGGTCTGGACGAGGTTTCTGGTCCCGTGTCGAGAATGCCGGCTTTGTCGTCGCCAGCGCCGTAAGTGGGGAGGGACTTTCCAAATCCCCCGCTCTCATTCGGTTCGGTGCGTGTTTTTTTTTTGTTGCTTGACGGGTGAATTATGCCGTCTCTATTTGGTTCTAACCTTGCTTCCTCCGCAGTCACTCCGTCCATGCGCGACATATTTTTTCACACGCAATGGTGCGCTGCCCTCGCCATGGTCGCCGTGCAATGGCCCGAGTTCATTTGTAATCGCTCTTTCTCGCTTTTCTCTGCGCAGTTGCCTTTTTCTGACGCGCATGACCAGACCCCCTTCTCACGCAAACAGCGTGGGCCACCCTCTCTCACAGTATGTGTCGTAAACTGTCGCACCACTGTCATCACTCTGATCTTCTCCACCGAAGATATTACGCTATCCCAAGGCGCTGACACCTATTGGAAGCACTGGAATCCGCTCTCTACGCCGACCTTTGACCCCCCTTCCAACTTTGCCGACCAGTTGAGTGATCAGAACTCCCCGTTATTTATCAATTCCAGCGTGCCAAATACGTTGTTCACACTGCCACAAAACGCCACATCCGGCTTATCTTCATTTGCATATACTGTCGGTTTACGGCCCCAAGATCTCTTTCCAGTTTGCCTGATTCTCTTCCTCTCCATCATCGCCGCGATGATTGCCCTTAGTCTATTCGTATGGGCACTGGATTCGTTGACGACGTATATCGTCACTACCTTCTTCAACGGACGCCGGAGGAACCAATACGGGACCCGAAGTCCTCGTTACTCTACCACGGGCAAAGATATCTTGGATGGTGTATCAGGCGCGCATAGCACCGAAGAGGACCGCTCTCACTCTTCCCATCTCCCCTTCAGGTCTGCAAAGTTGCCCCCAAGCTCACGCAAGAATCGGTTCAGGCTCCGTCTCGATTTCAGCTCTTTCCACTTCTGCGTGCTTCAGGGCAACCTTGTCCGTATCCTCATATTATTTCATCTTCCCGTCACCATCTTCTCGTCCTACGAGTTGACCCTCGGCCGAAGTCAATCATCTATCCTGTGCATCGCACTCGCTGCTTTGTCCCTCATCATATTTTCCATCATCATCCCTGCCCTGTTGATTTTCCGACTCCTTGCAACCTCAACAAACAAGTTATACGACGAAACTTGGACATTGCTTGCTCTCGGTCCGCTTTACAATTTCTATCGTCACGGATCTCAACGGTTTGCTTGCATGTTCTTTGCCACAAGTCTGTCACTGGGTATCACCATAGGGTGTGGTCAGAGAAGCGGCACAGCTCAGGCCATCATCATCCTGATAATCGAGGTAATATCTGCACTTATCACTAGTGTCTGGCTGCCCTGGGGTCATGGTGCGAGCATGGGCTTGATCAGTTTCCTCTTCTGCGTAGCTCGGATTGTAGTTGCAGTCCTACTCGTCATTCTGACGCCGACGGTAAGTGTCTCGTGACTACACCTCGCTCCCGCACCTGATCGGCCTCTGTTCTAGGTGGCAATCGGACCCGAAGCGGGCCAATGGGTGGCTTGCGCGATTTTGCTCATTATCGCCATCGCCTACTTGGCTCTCGTTCTTCTATTGGTCAGCAAGATTATAGAAGCTATAATGCGCATTGTTGGCGGTGTGGGATTCGATCGCAGCCGACACACCGTCGACAGTGGACTCATCGGCGTCTGCAGCCTCCTAGGGTGCTGCGGTTCCCGCAAGCAACCGAGTCCCCGTCCGCGTGCGCGTGCTAAACATTCTGACCTCCCGCAAATCGCTTCCCAGACGACACTACCCCTCACAAGTCGGAAGGGCTCCACGCCCGCGCAATCTGGTCCTCCCTCTATCTTCCGGCCAGAGCATGCACTGCGTCCTTACAGGGAAGAGAACGATGACGACACCGGATATATCATGGGCGCATGGCGACCTTTCCCAGGACCGGGATACGCACCTGTGGGAGACAACGGGACACCACCTGGATCACCTGCTTCCAAGCCTGGTTTCTCACGTGTAGGAGGTGGCCGCTCGCATTTCGATACCCCGTATTCCATCGCAACCGGTTCAATGCATACGTTCCCATCTGTGGAACAGCACTCGACGCCGCAGAGAGGTTCGCAGGAATCCAACCCATCTGTCACCCCATCCTTTACAAATGCCGAGCGACGGCCTTACTCCGGCGGCCTTCCCCCTGGAGCTGTACCCCCAACCGCTCGCCGGAAATCGCAGATTGCTATTATTGAGCACGCTCCGGCATCACCAAAAGTCGCCATGCAAACCACACCCGCCGTACCGTCATCATTTCGCAGACATTCACAACTCGCGGAGGTAGCCAGCCCGATTTCGGACGACGAAGCATCGGAGGCGAACCAGCCTAGAAAATGGCATTGGTTCCAGCTGCGTAAGCCGCGGCGGCACAGCGACGGCGAGGAAGCCCGTCTCAAAGACGTCCCGTCTACTGACAAATCTGGCGAGACGGGTCGTTCGTTCGTTGTTCTTCGCAGTCGGAACTCCTCCCAGCCGGTGGCAGGTGGAGCTGCGTCTGGCGAAGCTCCCGATGCCCCGCCAGCCAAGTCGTTCGTGGTTCTTCGTGGAAAAGACAATGTTCACACATGACGATGAATGATGATGATGATGACGATGACGATGATGTCCCTTTGTGCCGGATTTTGGGTTTCATGTTACACTTACGTCTGTATAAGATACATATATCTATTATTACCACTCGTCACTCGACTTGCATTGGATTATCGTCACTCTTCTGGACAAACAGGTATATATTTTTTGCCAGCTTTCTGTTCTCTGTGGCTTGCACTCATACACGGACACCAACCCATCCATATGTATCTGTCCAATAAATCATCAATCATCATCCTCCCTTCCCCCTGTCCGTTGCTGTTCACCCACGCCACCGATCCAGAATATCCTCCAGTCCTCCAAGCCTTTGCGCTGCCATCCGTAAATGCCCTGCTCCGATTCGAGCCTCGATATGACCTCCTCGGTTGCCATGCTGTCGAACGACGCCGTGCTGCGCATGGAATACGAGCGGGCCAGGTCGAGGGGCGCGTCGTACGGCCGGTGCCAGTGCCCGCCGACGCTGAGGAAGCCGGTCTCCCCGAGGACGGCCTCGGCCACGACCGGTTCCTCCGCGCGCGCCTTTTCCCTGCCCGAAAAGGACAGGGGCGACAGGGGCGCCTCCTGAATCTCGAGCCCGTCCTCCCCGAATGCCGTCAGCTGCAAGACGTGCCTGTACCTGCTTCTGCTGCTGCCGCTGCGTCGCCCTGGGGGTGTGCTAAGCGGCGGCGGCGGCGGCGGCGGCAGCGGCAGCGGCGGCGATGCCTGGCTCGATCCCTCCTGCTGTCCTCCCGCTCCTCCCGAGCCCGAGCCCGAGCTCGAGCCGCCACCCTCCGAGCCCTCCCAGGAGCCGCCGCCATCGCCACGGTCGATCTTGATCACGCGCGGGGCGACGTACGTCGGGTGGGAGCGCCACGAGATGGTCAGGAGCGGCGCCGTCGCTTGTAGATTGGCCGGTAGCGGACAGGGCAGCACGAAGGACTGTTTGCCGCGCGTGAGGAGGTAGACGCTTTGCTGTGCCGCGTAGCCATCGTTGTTGTTGTTGTCGTCGTCTTCGGGTGAAGAGGGTCCTGACGAGAGGGAGTCTGTCGGAGAGCCAATGCCGCCGCCACCGGCGGGTAAATCGAATTTGGCGGGGAGCGTCCAGGAAGCTCGGTTGTCCTTCGCGAGGCCGAAACCGTCGAGCGAGGTGCGCGAGCGGCGCCCCGAGAGCGTAGTGAGGCCGGATGGCGAGGGCGTGAGGGAGTCCCGCGAGGAGGAGGAATAGTGGGCGCTGCCGCTGTCGTCGAAGAGGGCGACCTCGCCCACGGCGGAGTTGACGAGGCGGATGAGCCCGACTTTTTTCTCAAAGACGATGAAGAGGCTGAGTTGCGGGTTGAGCACCGTTGTCGTGAGCGATACCGGGCGCTGGTGCATGCTGCAGCGCGATCCCCGCAGGTGGTTGTGCTGCAACGCAGCCCGTGAAGTGTAGGTGCCATCCGAGGCACTTCGGGACAGATTGTCTTGGATACTCTGATGGACGAATGTGATGCTGCGGGATGACAGCGGGGTATAGAATTCCTAGGGTTTTAAAAATAGTGAATCGGTACATCTTGCTTGGAGTGCGAGGTGGCTCACCTTCACGAATCGGAACGCTCGTTCGCGTTTAGGTGATTCGTACAATAGGATTGCAGATTTGATTGCGACGGCTAACAAGGCACTGCCACGAGGCTGATCGTCGTTCCGCCAGAGAGCGTACGTCAAGACCGATGCATTCATGAGTCGAGATCCAGGGACCGCGAGAGGCACGTAGTCAGTCGCCCATTGCAGCGGAAGCTCGTTCACAAAGTCCCAGCCCGGTTCGATAGAAGATGTACTGTCCGGTGGAGACAGATTGGTTTCGGTTGTCCGGGACATGCTACCTGATGAGCCCTGACGGTTTGCTCGATATGGCGATGGAGGTTCGGGTTCTGGGGGGGAATCTATCCCGAGTGATCTCAGGCCCTTTGCCAGGGGGCCAGAAGGCTTGCGTTTCCTCGCCGATCGAAGTGGATGCCAGTTAGGTGGTCGGCGGAGATCCAACGGCCTGGCACCCTATGTAGTCTCTAAGTATCAGGATGCTTCGATAGATAGCAGTCGACATACTTTCTGAGATATCGTCCATTTCGCTAGACTGATGAGACTTGCTAGGTTATACATGCGCAGGACGCGGGTGGACTCTTGCTCTTTCGCACTCTCGGGATCAGAACCGATTAGGAATAAGACGACGCCTTGGGGTGTACTCTCGCCTATTTCCTCCACCTCAAGAAGCGACATTTGAAAAACACTGAAGAAAAGCGTCTAACAACGTCCCTGGGAATTAGACCATAGAACGACTGACCCTTCGCCCGTCCAGATGGAGTGCGCTTGAGCTTCCCCTGGCCCCCTCGTTTGCAGCCCGACATCAGTCCACTCTTGTGGGAACATGTTAAGCACTGAGAGGCCATTGTCATGACCTATAAGGAGAAGACGGTCTCCTAGGAGAGGTAGCAAGGCACGTATGGGAGATGTCGTGTGAGGGAGGAAGCGAGAGCCAAGTTGATGAAGTCCAAGGTGAGCGGGTCGCAACGATTCACCGACTATAGGTAGTGAGGGGTCGTATTCGAACGGCTCATCCACGGCCGGTTGGTCAGGTGGTTTTGGTAGGTCTTTAAAGTCAGTATACAGTTGTAGGGTTGGGAGGGAACTTGAGGGCGTTGGTGTCGAAGAACGGTCTTCGGGTATAGCCTGTGTCGAGTATGGGTTGATGAGATAGTGAGATTGGTGACTTGGAAAGCAGCGCGTACATGATCCGCTAACCCGTCGCCCCAGCCCCTCTGTCTCCGCCGTTGCCACTCCTCCGGAGTGACGTCGACGTACCGTTCAGCGGCTCTTTGAAAACTGGCTAAGAGATCGCGGATAAATACGAGTGGCTCAGCTCACCTCTTCTCTATCCAGCTTCTCCATCGGCCGAATCTTCACGACAAAGAAAGGGGAGAATGAGTGATGTGGTCAAGTGGGTTGTAAGTAGGCATACCTTGAATTTGGACCATGTGTTTGTGCGAGGTTCTCATAAGTTGGGAGATCATCTCCTCCTCCCACGTCTTGCTCCGGGAAATCAGTAGCGCGGGACATGGATGTGTGGGCGTGAGTAGACGAGTATGGATCTAGGCCCCTGAAGAGTACATATTATTGATTTGATCCAGGGAGGGAGTTCACGTGCACAGACCGAGAGACCGAGTTGAGTGTTAATCGCAGTTGGGGCTGTGTCGTACTCTACTACAAGTTCGCTATGAAAATGATGGTCGTGATGGACCCTATTTCTCACACCCGCCCATCGCCGACAAACACTCCACAAGCTAGCCTTTTTGTGGCATATCTTTACTCAACGCCCATGGAACGTACATCGTAAATAAGTTGGTGAAATTCAAAAAGCATCAGACCTTAGCTGCGAAATCTGTGAGAATCAATCATTCCGGCGACACCCATGGCAGAATCAGAATGATGCATGTTGTGTGGCTATGTAAAGTGCCAGAGTGCCATACCCCGTACCGGTACAAAGTACAAGTACCGCAGTAGGTAGGAGAAAGAGAAGATCACCTGAGCTGAGGTGTGTGGGTGTGGGTGTGGGTATGACTGGTTATAAAGAGGGTCGAGCATCCCGGCGGCGTGCATGTCCGTCCCTTGAGTGAGATCATGTCCACATTTGACACTCTCATCACAGACTTAACTAGAGACGTCCAGCGCGTTCAACCCAAGGATGTTCTCCAATTCTGCGCAAGCTGGTTTCAGTCCCGCCTCGAAGAACAAAGGACTCGAACTCGCGATGCCCTCGCACATCGTCCTTCTCTAGCCTCCAATCTTATCCCACCCAACCACTACATCGATACCCCCATTGCGCCCCAACCTACACGCTCGACCGCCTCTCCCTTCACGGATCCATTTGAGCCCCGCCGCATATCCTTGCAGGCACCTGCTTCTCAGAGCACTTTCGGTGCTTTGAACGTTTCGGGAAATGGCTTGTTCTCCAGTGATGGTATGCCCGACCCTACTACCACAACCACATTTCCCCCTCCTAGCTTTCGCTTCGATTCAGAACCAGTCCCAGTAGACCCGTATTCCGTCCTTGACCACATCACTCCAAGCCAGTCCCCAGCCCCGGGAGACTACCTACACCCGCCAGGTTTCAATCTTATGGAGCGACGAACGTCCGTTAGCGCTGAGCCCATCTCCGTCGATAGTGACAATCACCAGCCGTTGCCTGTCTATCCGAAAACTGAAGATCAACTCAGGCGAATCAAAGCATCAACTAATAATAATTTCCTTTTTCGCGATCTCGATGAGGAACAGGAGACCGGCGTGCTCAACGCCATGCAAGAAACACAGGTCACAGCAGGGCAGGTGGTCATCCGCCAGGGTGACGTTGGCGATTACTTTTACGTAGTCGAGTCAGGCCTGCTGCACTGCTATATTCGTACGCCACAACCCCCTTCAGGACGCCGTGCATGGGGCTCTGATAATCCGCCGCCGGACTCGGAGGAACACCCACAGTTTGGAAAATTGGTACAAAAATGCACTCCGGGCGCCTCGTTTGGGGACCTTGCATTGATGTACGGCCATCCCCGCGCCGCATCGGTTGTCGCGGTCGAACCGTCAACTCTCTGGTGCCTCGACCGGATCACATTCCGAACGATCATACTAAACGCAGCACATCGTAGGCGGACGATGTACGAGCAGTTCCTGTCGACGGTTACCCTTCTGTCGTCGTTATCACCGACGGAACGCAGCAAGATCGCGGATGCGCTCGCAAGTCAGGCGTATGAAGACGGCGAGGCGGTCGTCAAGCAGGGCGAGATGGGAGACACGTTCTTCTTCGTTGAGGAAGGTGAGGCGGAGGTTACGAAGACCCATCAAGGCGATGATGGCGAAACGCGGGAGATCGTCGTGGGGCATCTCGCGCGGGGAGATTACTTCGGAGGTGCGCGTTAACCGGACCCCGCGACCGACGCTATACCACACGCTAATGGCGCCACAGAGCTGTCCCTTTTGAGATTGGCACCGCGAGCAGCCACGGTGAGCGCTATACGCCGGCCCCCGGGTTCAAATCTCCCTGGGCTCAAGGTGGCAGGATTGGATGCGCAAGCGTTCACAAGACTTCTTGGCCCACTTCGCGAGATTATGGAACGTAACGCAGGGACGTACGGGAGTTACAGTAGTCCGCACCATGGATTTGGGCATTGAGCAGTTTCTTTCTTGTAGTAAAATCGTGTGAATTTGATCCCATTTCACTGTAAATTGCGTGAACTCTAGACCGCATATGAAGCAAGCAATAAATGTCCATCCAATTCAATCCTGAAATCTGATTGGTCAGATTTACAGTGCTTTGGCCTGTGGTCGCGATGTCAACACCCGGAACAGCCTCACAGCAACCAACCGTGGTGGAAGAAGGCTAAGGCACATTCCCCAGGACTTACCCTGGGTGCACAGGCCACTTGAATGTCCCAATCTTTTGTCCGTTTCCATGTCTAACTGAGCTTCTCTTCTCATTTCTGCCATCTCTCTCTTTTCTTTGTTTTTCTAATTTTTTTACATTCCTTGACCCATGTCTTCAGTCAGTCCTTCTGCCGGAACAGCCAAAGGACAGGGCAACCTTGATGGTCGTGAGTCACGACCTTTTATGTTTCTGACGTCTCTGATCCCAGTACAGCAACTGCATCTCCTTCGTGAGTGGATCCCGAATTCCGCTTGATTGGCTTTGCATCCTAATTCCCCACAGAAGCACAAGCAGCCAGGCAGCTAGCAGTACAGATGATGGCTCGGTTCAGTCTACCTTACCACCCGTCGTCGACGCCATTCCGAGTTTTCGTCCCGTGCCAAGCCCATCCCGTAGCTTGACGGATAACCTGGTGTCGTCGACGGACCCCCCTTCAGCTCCCTCATCGGTCGCATCGTAAGTCAACACCTGCTGCTAGTCCCAGTTCGCTCAGCATCTGATGATACTAGGAGTGCCACCCCCGACATCCCCTTAGTATCCTCTTCTTCTCCCTCTCCTTCCCCTTCCCCTTCTCCTTCTCCTTCCCCTTCACCTTCACCTTCACTTTCTCGCTCTTCTTTCTCTCCAACTAGCTCGCCTGAGACGAGCTCTCACGCTCGTTCAAGAAAGGCTGCCGCGACACACTCAGCCGCCCCTTCCTCCGCATATTCAAACGCTGCTGCGCCCGTCGTCGTGATCACCACCACCTCCGGCAGCACGGTCATAACCTTCACCACCACCCTACCCGCGCAAGGCTCCCGGCCCTCCGGAGCCGCAAACCCGTCGGCGGCGGCAGCGGCACCGCAATCCTTCCTCCAAAACAAACCAGCCATGACGGCCGTGTTCTCCTCCGTCGGCGTCCTGGTGCTCATCGCCGTCGTAGCTTTGGTCACGCTCGCGGTGCGCAAGCGCAGGCGCGACCGCCTGGTCTTGGAAGCGATAGACTTTTCGCCTACCGCCGCGCACCTCATGGCCGATGCTGAAGAATTCCAGAAGGACGAGGAGATGGGATACGGCGGCGGCGCGCATATACGCAGGAGCGGCTCGTCTAATTCCTATACGTACGGTACGGGAGGCGCGCCCGCCGTGTCGTTTGCCTCCATTCCACCTCTGCCCACGCTGGCATCAAGAGAGATGACGCAGCAGACGACAACGAATTTCGTGAGTGCGGGAAGAGGTGCGGGGTACGACGCGTATGGGGACCCGTATTACGACGCTGCGCGCCAACCGCAGCAGCAACAGCAACAGCAGCAGCAGCATTACCCGCGGCAACAACAGCAACAGCAACAACAGGAATGGTCACTACCGGAACTCCCACCTGCCCTCCTGCCAGCGCGTGATGCCCCGCGCGCCGTCGGACTCTCGTACTGGCGGGACGACACTCCGAGTCAGGTGTCATCCGATGTCCCATTCGCGACTGGTGGTGATGGTGGCGGTGACGGCGGCGGCGGAGGGAGTGGCACGCTAGGAAGGGCGACGTCGCGCGCGAGGGAATACGGGACGCAGGCTAGACCTACGCGGTCTTTGTCATCACGGCCTACTCGGCCTAGTCGGGCGGGGATCTCGGGCCCGCTTGGCACTAGGGGCGGAGATGACATTGTTGACGCGAGAGACGGAGACGGCCATCTCGGTCTCCCTCGCATGTTGAAGGTGAGACCTTCTCTCTCTCTCCCCACCCCCGATTCGTATGCGCATGTGTTGCATGAGGGGCGAAATGCTGATTGAGTAAACGCTATTGGCAGGTTGTCAACGAGTGATACTATCTATCACTCACGCGGACGGCCCGGCCCGGGTGCTTGTTGCGAGGGAGGACGCTTTGGACGCTCGTGCTGCTATATTACTTCCCGTTGTTAGACATGCGTGCTGGGCACGCATTTGCTCTCGCAAATGAACTTGATGTCTATTGCCTAATGTATCATACTACAGGACTCAATACGCTGTAGCCTTTTACGTGGCCGCACATTGACCCCTTCGGTCACTTCTCGTTGCTTCGGATCATGACGTGATGAAGCCTCGTATCAGGGTCGTGGTGATCATCTCGTGGCGGTTGCGGCTGTGCATTCGCCGCTCTCGCCCCAAACTGGTGCCTCTCCAAGGCCACGCATCCTCCACTCCCCCGCTTCTCTAGGTACCACACAAGCCACGTCGTAGCGGGCGTGGTAACACACGTGACGATCATCACAGGCCATGTCCTTGTGAAACCGAGGTGCGTCTGTTGCCTGGTAGAAGACAAGGCGGCCACCGTGGCACGCGTTCGATGAGTCCTCTCGTAGCTGCTCACGAGCGGTCACCGAACCGAGCAGCATGGCAACGGATGAGCCAAATGGATGTTTATTGACCGACCCCGGATATGTATTTGTTGTGCCGCCGGAGTTTGACAGCCAAGTTCATGGGCACTACAGCCCCCTCCCAGAGGGAACTGGACGTAGACAACCATTAATTCTATCATCTTCCCAGAAATGGAGGTCATGCTTGTTGAGCCCGCAATCACCGCAGTTGTAATTGGGCATTAGAACGGTGAGTGAAAGAAGCTGAATTAGACGACAGGTAGAGAGCGCCCGCGGGCAGCACCGTCTCGTGAGTAGGTGGACCATCAAAAATGCTGTTGTCCATGAGGTGGAAGGACAGAAAGGATCAATACTTACACCGTTTCGGGAGTCGTACCTCGGAGGGCGGTGCAGGTCAATGCCGCTTGAGCCTCTGCATTGAATGATGACGTCGAAGATATGGCGCGGTTGCATGGACGGCTATCAAGAGTGTCCGATTCGATGACGAGCGGTGTGCTCTGCTGAGAGCGAACCATGTTAGGCGCGTTGTGCGACTCACGTCACCGTGCTGGGGGAGACCAAACGCCAGTCCTGTACACTGGCTCGTTCCCATCGGTTTGCAATCGGAGGAATCGCATGATGGTTGCACTGATCCCTCCTCGTGTGTACATAGCTGGATCACAAAAGAAAGAGCAAGACGATCGTCCAGCGGTCCGCCAAAGAAAGGAAGAAACACACGGGGTGGTGTAGTAGAACTAGGTCAGTCGAGAGTCCGCGGTCAAATCACTGCCAGTGGCTCGTACCGCCTTAGTCCCATGCTGCGCTCAGCAGCCCCCGACGCCTGCACACCAACTCAGACGTCTACACGTGTCCTTCACCGCCCCTCCTAGTCATCGCTACGCCCGTACCAGGACTCGACACAGCACCTCCCGACCCCACACCAGCCGCGGAAGAGTGAAAAAAACTCGACAAACGGTCATGTCGGTTTTCATAGGTGACGGAGGTAAGCTCGGGTCCCTGCTAGTCCGCTACTAGTGAATGTGGCCGAGCGTTTTCCTGGCTCATTCGGTTTGTACCAGCTGCGGTCGGGATTGGCATGCGATCGGTACAGCACAAATCCGGAATCGAGATGGAGGAACGAGCCAAGAATGTAGTGCGACCCCACGAAAGTGGATGATTCCGCCATGCCTTGGAGGAAACAAATTGCGTAAACTGCAAGCATCGGCAACGGTCAAGAGATAGGGATAACTGATTGGCTTTGAAATGGATGGACGCCCACTTGCTGGACGTTGTCGACTGCACTCGTGATAGGATTCCCAGTTCAGGCGCCTGAACAGTGTCACACGGAAACTGTCCTTGGTGGTACGATTTGGAACATTAAATTTTCTGGAGCGAGGAACCAGATCGTCAGTGTAGACAGACATCGGAATGTGTATTTGTTGCGCCGGCGGGGTTGACGTCTAAGTTCATGGGCGCCACTACAGCCCCCTCTCAGTAGACCTCTCCCGTAGACAGCCATAAAATTCCATCTTCTGGCGGGAAATGGAGGTCATGCTTGAGCCCGCAATCACTGCAGCTGTTATTAGACATGAGAACGGTGAGTGAAAGGAACTGAAGTAGACGACAGGTAGAAAGCGCACGCAGGCATCCAGTACCCGCGAACCTGCGAAGGAGAACCACCCTCGCGTGAGTAAAGGAATGCTGTCATTTAAGGACAGAATAGATGGAAATGGACCCAAGGCGCAACGTTAATGGAAATACAATCAATTAAACATCAAATATCCACAAGACAACAACTTATAAAAAGAGCATCAGCAAGGAGGCAGGGAGGACGGGTGGGCCGTGTAAAGTAGATTGAGACTTTAATTGAGCAATAGAAACGTGAAATGGGGCACGAAAGGGATCGTTAGGAGAGAGCGTCCGATGTCGACCGTGCAGGAGCGAGTCTGGATGTGGCTTCATGAGGAGATTGGCGCGTTGACGAGTTGTCGAGAGGGCAATGCAAGGCTGACTCAGATTGGTGTCGGAGGAGCTCCAAAGTGCTCGTTCCGGGCGCAACGGGCGTGCGGTCGGGACAGATAAGGACGGCAAGAGGTATTGTGATGATAGTCAGCACCAAAGCATGAAGGACAAGCATGGTGAAAATCCTTTGATCGAGAATCTTTGCCTGAAGACCGACATTAAGAACGATGATCTCGACGGGACTAATAAGAATTATAAGAGCACAAGTCTGGTCTGTGGAGTGACTAAACCTACCTTCTGCACGACATGAGTATTCCAACTGCACAAGACTCTCGGAGGGTGAAGCGGGTACGAAATCTGGCAGCTATGAAGCACGGAAGAAATTTGGCCACAAATGCAACAACACAAATGAGAATGGTGTAACCCGCATCGGTGCCGTTCTTCAGATGACTAAGATCTAACATGAGACCAGAGAGAGCGAAATACTGTTATACAATCCAACGCAAGATTGAACCTCAATGCGAAAAAAAATAAAATAGTATAGTACCTGAGGTAGGAAGAAGAGGGTAAACCCTTCCATCTTCTTAGCGACGGAGATGGCGAAGTCGTTATCTTTGGGTATGATGAATCCGGTAATAAAAACGGCTAACGAGAAGGAAAAGATGAGCACGAGAATCACCTAGACGAGGAAGGCAGTCAAGTACTGACCAAAGACGGGATGGACGTCAATCATGTACGTAAAAAATGCGACGAAAAGGACGAGAATTAAGGTAACCGTCATCATGCCAGTGGGCGGCGTAGGTTCATTGCTTCCTGAGCTACCAGTTCCCCGCGACAGCCGCTTGAAGATAAGTTTGGCTAGTAAGAGGACGATGGTGTAGAAGATTATACATGGCAAGATCACGAGGAGCATAGTGAGGGGCGGTGACGCGTTGACAAGGCTAACAGTCAGGGCCAAGAGGACCCAGCCGATTGCGTCATTGCCAATGCCCGCTGACAGAACGACAGCTCCGACATCAATGCCCAAACGGCAGACTTCTGGAAGGATTCGACATAAGACGGGAAGGGATGTGATGCCAACGGCGACAGTTACAAGTAAGACGAAATGATAGAAGTTGACGCTGGGTTCGGCAAAGTTGTGTATATATCCAGCCACCGTGGCACCGGCAATAAGGGGGATGAGGAGACTAGCCGAAAAAATGGCAAGAGATGACATGATATTCTTCCTAGCAACGCTAGGATCGGCATTGAGGCCGACAATAAAGAGGAAGAAAAAAAGGCCGAAGGTACTTATGTGAGTGAGAACTTGGAGGGAATCTGGAGGGAAAACTGTGTTGGTGAAATTAGGAATGCGTCCCAAGATGTTTGGGCCAAGGATGACGCCGGTGATAACCTCAGCCATGACCCTGGGAAGACGAATACGCGCAAATAGGGACGAAAGGGACAAAAAGATTTCAGTCAAGACATTAATGAGAACTAGCAAAGCTATCAAAAGAGAGAAGGACGTGGGGTGGTGTAGACGTACATGTTTGAATTACCCACAGGAAGACAGGATTGAGGCCACTGGACGTCGCTGGTTTGGGACCCTCGGAGATGACAATCTATGAAGCAAAACCAAATAAATAAGATTTAAATAGAGATAAAAAAAAAATAAACGAGACCTGTTGAGGGGCACCCCTACGAAAGAGCATGTTGGATGCCTCGACAATATCCCGCGAGAATCGACCCATAGCAGTGAAGTCGATGGAGAGACTTGGGCCAGGAAAGGGACACGTAGTTGGCCCACTTGCTTCTTATTTCGAAACTCATACGAGTAGCAGTTCATTTACCCGACGTCCACTTACCATGGATGATGAGTCTAAGCGGTAGTTCATTTATAAAAGTTGAACAGGGTTGACGTCTACTACTGTACCACAGCGCCAAAGAACTTTTGAGCTAACGATTTTTTGTCCCGCGGGGAAACCGCGAAGTGCGGACTTGAACCTAATTTCATCGTATCGCCGCTGTATTCCGTCATCAAATCAATTGCGCTTCCATGCCAGCGATATGGACTTACTCCCAGCACCAAAATGGAATAATTACATTCTCAAGAAGCCGTCAACTAGTAGACAAACTACTGAGGGATACTCAAGGGGCACGCACAACCACGTGATCTTCACAATCACACATGCCAACTCATGGTCACCACTCAGGAGCATTGACTTCGCCTTTAAGCCATGTTACTACAGCCGCTATGAAGCGTTTCAAGGCACTCATCGATGTTCGATTTACGGTACTGTTGATTCCAATATGTCAGGTGGATGACGGCTGTCACGGTCATATTGACTTGCCGATGGGTTAAATTCAGAACAGAAGTTTGGCTCTTCCCACCACACGATGAATAGCATGACAAATAACACCAACCCACACCTTGACCACCAAGAGTTGTTTTTAGGCCATAAAAGCCTTCCATAATGCATTGCCCAAGATTGCACCCCTGTGCATCTGGTGGCCTGTAGTATTTATCTGCAATGATTTGTGTCAGTGTATCTTGAATATAGTGGGGTCATTACCACACCCATCCTTCAACCAGTCATGCCCTGTCACAGTCCAAAAAAGGCTCAAATTAAAACTCAGCATGGTGTGTTTGCAATCCAGATGCATTCTGTGATCACATTTGTCAGTTAAATCTCTGACATGGCATCCATCAGCTTGCATGACAGAGGGCCTCTTGTGATCTCATTTTCCTTACAACTTCATACAGAAAAAAGACTACTATTACAATAAGAATGTCTACTAGAGCTTATATACAAAGTTTGAGTCCAGTTGGGCCCATTTTGATGAAGATATTTGAAGTGGTTGAAGGATGGGTCAAGGATAGTACAGCATCAGTCTCAGTAGTGTATTGTTGTGTGATCACATTTGCCAGTTTTTGAAAGGTGGATCACACTTGATGTGTGGGTATTCACATGCCTCATGGGGTCTGAGGGTGGGATAGAGTGTCAGGAAAGGAGATATGGCCATAAGGGTTACCCAGGAGTGACAAGAGGAGTTATGGGGCAGTAAATGGGGAAAGAATAATGAAAAGAGTCATGACATCAATGCAAGACTCCAAGTCAACAGTTAACTAGCTGGCCTTTGTTGCAGGCCAGAGGGGCTCAAGTCCTTGGGAGCAATAGGTCATATTGCAAGACCAAGTTGAGTGTAAGGCTTAGCTCTGTTATCTGACAGCATTTATACATCTTTGTAGTAAGCCATTGAGAAAGCTATGGAATGATGATAGAGCCCTCGTGGAATCAACCATGGAACCTTTGTGGAGGCGCTGAGGTGAAACGTGGGGGAGAGTTGTGTAGTAGCATGTAATTATCAATGGCATGTGGACACGGTAATCAACACTGCCTCGTGTTCACCCCACAGCGCCATGCATTTGCCTGGCTGCACACGTTGCCTCGACCACATGGCAGCCTCGTGGCTGCAAGCGATAAAAACCCATCACGAGAATGAAAAGGAAGGAAAGGAAAGGAATACGCATACCAGGGTCGGTCATGAAGGTAAGGTCGTTTTGTGGTTTGTCGACGCCAAGGAATGCTCACGGTCTCTAGCTCACGCCTTGCCACGTCCCATATAGAACCTTCATTATTCTTACTCTGCTGTGTCCCCAAGACACTCTCAGTTACCCAATTTCACAATTCCCGTTCTTTGATCCACTAGCGGGCGGTGGTTCATGGCTCTACAACAGTGGCAATGGTCTAGGAGAACCCCTCAATGTAATCCGCTCTTCTTAGCAGCTATCCTACATCACGACTGAACACCGTTTACTAGGTCATTATCTCCGGCCAGAGCTCGCTCGAAGTGCTTACCGATAGTGGTTTTGTGAACTTCGCTAGGGCAGTTGGATTGTGGGCAGCTATATTACTCAGGTTTTAGCACTGCAGACTACTTACTGTAATTGCATGCAGCTCGATGGAATGCTTTGGCATGCACCTAGGGGTGCCCCAGTCCGCGAACCTAGGCGATGGCAATGGACTCGTCAACCGGACCATAGAGCTTCAGCAGAATATGGGCTTCACTGGCTTCGGTGCATGCATAGAAAGTGTTCTCGGCGGAAACCACCTCCGGATGTTTCGCCAAAACGGACCCACTGCCAACACCGGTGCGTTATTCTTAGCGTGCGTAGGCCCATCTCTCCATACACTATCCCCTAAGGAGTATGTCGTTTTAGGGTCTCCCAGGAAAAGGTAGTGGGGGCTTTCCTAGGGGTATATCTATAAATTGCTGATGACTTTCAGGATATTTTCCACCATCACGACATCTCTCCCAATGGGTATGATATTGGTCGGTGAGTTGAGTTTAGTCAAATGCGCATGCAAAGACTTGGAAATGCTGATCCTCTTCTTAGCGATCAATTCGTGGCCTCCGCTGTGGAGACGACAACCTTCGGGGGTATCACGTACTGGACTACCAGCCAAGAGCTTGTTGGTCACCTTCCACCTGGCTCTTCCGGACTAAATCACGGTACGGTGCTCTTGGGATACCTTCAGTTCCCTGTGCTCTATCTGATTGACCACGCGACAGACATTCCCACGGACGGTCGCATAATCCTTCTCACCGTCATAATCCAGTGAGAGAACTTACGCTCGTGATATCTATTGATTTATTTTGCTGGCTTCCTTCCTTGAGTTGGTGCGGGTTACAGGTGGGCATAGCGTACGAGACGATGCCGAAAGACGACCCGCCTGTGTCAGGGAACGAGTTTTAGAAGGGACAAAGGACACTGGACTGAATCGAGATACTGTCATTCTACAGGATTTTTGTACAATACTGTTTAGGAGTCGAGATAAAGGAGTCAAAACTGTATGGAGTCAGAAATAAACAGCAAGAAATAAAAAAGATCCGGGAGTGCGCGAGAAGTCTGTAGAACGTTCGCACTTGGTAATTCAGGGTTTTAATGTAAACACTGTAGTAAGGGAAAAATGGAACAGAGCCCGGAATACCTTTGGCGCGGGTTTTTGCCGCCGCGGCGCGCCTCAATCTTCCATCATGAGTATGCATTTTATATCTATATTTTACTGGTTATTAGCTGTTACCACAGAGTTGTTGACAGTGAGTGGTAGTAAATTGTGGAATTCGGTTCCATTTCCCTGCGAGTTGGCGTCGCGCGTGAGTTTTGAGGAGGACATTACAGTAGAAGCAAACAATAGTTTTGTCTATTTGCCTCTCGGGTCGTGGGACTTACCCTTGCACGGACCACTTTCATATCCCCACCTTTTGTCCTCCCTCATGTCTAACCGAGTTCCCCTTCTCATTTCTGCCTTCTACCTCATTAATATCCTAACCGTCACGTCCCTCCCTTTGAACCATGTCCTCTGTTAGTCCTTCTGTTGGGACGGCCAGAGGGCAGGGCAATCTTGACGGTCGTGAGTTCCGATGTGTGTTGTTGGTGATCCTAGTCAGCATCTGCATCTTCGTGAGGGGATATAAGCGATTCACCTTAATTGGCTTTACCTCGTAATGGCCAATAGAGAGGCACAAGCGGCCAGGCAGCTAGTAGTAGCAGCACAGATGGTGGGTTTTTTTTATTTTAAATCCAGTTTATATACCGCGTGAGTGGCGACAAGCAGCGGTCTCTCGTGTAGAGAAATACATGAGGATGTTATGGTGACTATAGGGTGGGACTACGGGACGCGTTTGACAGAAGTGTGACGTAAGGGTTATTGGTACTGGGGAGCGGGAGGGGCGGGGATAAGGAGGGGGGGGGGGCTATCCCGGGTCAGATGGTGGTTTCATTTATTCTATCTCACTATCCATTAGCAGCGCCATTCCGAGTCCCGTCCCCTGGAAAGCCCATCCCGTAGCTTGACTGACTTGCTGTCCCGGGTGTTATCGACGATTTCCCCCTCGGCTTCCTCGTCGGTCGCACCGTAAGCCAAGGCCTGCTGCTATTCCAGTTCGCTCAGCATTTGGCTTGTATATCGGGAATGCCAGCGCCAACACCCCCTTATCCTCCCTGTTTAACTAGTTCGCCTGTGACGAGCTCCCATGTCCCTTCATCATCTTCCTTGACGTCTCCGGCCTTTCCTTTCACGGTATCACACCCATCCCCACCGCACCCGCGCAAGTAAGTCTCCCAGCGCGTCCGCGTCCCCAACTGCGACCGCAACCGCGGCACCGGCACCAGCCTCCTTCCTCTGAAACAGACTAGCCATGACGGCCGTGTGCAGCCCCGTCGGTGGCGGATTCCGGGTACCCTTGACACTGGGCGTGACAACGAGGATATGGGTGATCCGGCAGGGCGCGGAGATGACAATCCCGGTCCCTCTCGCGTGTTGAAGGTGAGGGCCTCTCTCACCCGACTCGTATGTGTTGCGTGGGGAACGAAAGGCTGATTGGGAAACGCTAACGGCAGGTTGTCAATGAGTGATACTCATATCATTCATGCGGACGGCTCGTGTGCTTGTTGCAGAGAGGATGCTGGGACACTCGTGACATTACTTCTCTTGTTAGACCTGCGTGCTGGGCATGCATTCGCCCTCGCAAATGAACTTGATATCTATTTAATGTACTATACTACAGGCCAATAAGCTCAAACCCCTTTTGCGGTCGCACATCGACCTTCGGTCACGTCTCGTTACCTCTGATGCTCCATATCAGGGTCATGATGGACCATCCTGTCCTGTAGCGGTTGTGGCTGCCCATGGCCGCTGTCGCTCCTAACTGGTGCCTCTCCAAGGCCATGCATCCTCCACTCCCGCCGCTCTAGGTACCACACAAGCCACTGGCAGCACACATAGCGATCATTGCAACCATGCCCTTGTGAAACCGAGGTGCGTCGGTCCGCCCGGTAGAAGAGTAAGAAGAGGAGGCGGCCACCGCGGCACGCGTTGGTCGAGCCCTCTCACAGTTCACGAGCCGTTTCCGAGCCGAGCAGCGTGGCAACTGAGCCTAGTGGATGCTTATTGACTCGGAATATGTATTTATTGCGCCGCCGGGGTTGACGTGCAAGTTCATGTGCACTATAGCCCCCTCTAGAGCGAACGAGACGTAGGCCTCTCCCGTAGACAACCATAAGATTCCATCTTCCGGCGGGAAATGGAGGCCGTGGTTGAGCCCGCAATCACCACAGTTGTCATTGGGCATGAGAACGGTGAGTGAAATGCACTGAATTAGACGACAGGTAGAGAGCGCACGCAGGTATTCAGTACTCGCGAAGCTGCGAGGGAGAAGAACCACTCATGAGTAGAGGAACTACCAAAAGTGCTGTTATTGAAGGACAGAATAGATGGACTCAAACAAAATGGATAAATTGTACCCAATACGCAATGTTAATGGAAGTAAGAATCAAATGTCCACAGGACAAGAAGTCGGTTCCATCCAGCGTAAAGAATGTTTATAATTGCGTTGCCTGCGTCACAATCAGGCTTTCACTACCTCCTGCCAAGACGAATGCTGACGCGACGTCACCAAAAGTCTCCGCAACGTCTAAAGGCAGTGAAGTGTTGCGCTCGGAAATCAATTGATTGAGCTCACGCCTATGTGACTCAATAGCCATGTGTCTCGATCGTCCTGCAACAACTAAGAGCGGTTTTGACGTCCGAGAGGCTTTCCCTTTAGCGAACTCCAGCATTCTATACAGTGATCCGTCGTCGACTCGGCTTGGAAGGAGATGTGGGCCAATGCCACTTGAACCTCTCGACGATGATCCAGTCATCTGGGAGGTCCGTGTTTTTCTACGGACATGTTCCCAAGTGTTCTTGGCTGTCTGGGTAGACTTCTGGTGAGTATCCTGTCGTTGGTGAGACGTGCATTGATGGCGTGGTGCCAACCGTTGTTAACTTTGGTTCGGGTGCGTGTACATGTGTGTGTGTGCATGGCATTGAATGATGGAGGGTATATCAGGCTCAGCGCCTTTGTCAATACGCTCGCGTGGGTGGCCTTTCATCGCTGGTCCTGTCAAGTACCCTGGTGGCATTGTGGGTGGGTTAGGATTTGTTGTTCTGGCGGGGTCGGTAGTCATGGTGTCGGGGCGTCAAGAAGTTGGTGGCATTGGCAGGTCAGTAGGTTTGGGGGGGATGCGGTCGTGGAGGTTTTAGTAGTCTGTACTGTATTTCACAGGGGGTTTGGTAAGGTACATGGGTTGTATGGTATATAATAGTTAAGTTGGTCACCGGTGGGCGGGTGTCATGATGACTCGTAGGAGGGGCCGATGGTGTTCTGATGAGGACGTTCCTCACCAATCCTTGCCCCGGCTTTGCCGTGGGAAACCGTACCGTGGTGGTCGAAGCCGTATAAGATCCGCTACGCCACAGGAATCGTCGCTGGAGCCTCCACATGTGTGACACTCCCGCACAATGTGAGTGCTCACTCTTGTCTATCCAATGCGTTGATCCTGGTGGCTTATGTGGCTGTGACTGGGCTCGACACTACTACTCCCATACTCAACGTCATCTCTCCGACGCCGCGCGCCTCTACGTTTCCCATGTACTTCCACACTCCTTCCCCCTCCCCGTCCAACTCACCGTTTGGGCCCGATCTCAGACTGTTCACGTCCTCTTCCCCCTTCCAACGAGACCCACACCCCGTCCTCTTCCATCTCGTCTAATTCTTCCCTTCTGACCACTGCCAGCACCCTCTCTGCGGACGTGCCTGCTACGCCTTCGAGCTCTTACCGCCGCAGGCGCTCTACCAGTGAAGCCTTGTACCCGAACTACGTTTACTGTCCTCAGCGTGTCAAAGGCTGCCAATCGCAAAGGCGAGGCGCGCAGCACTGAAGAGTCGGAGACTGATACCGAGGGCCTCGCCTTCGTGATGCCCGTCCCTGCCGTACCCCAGCCGTTTGGGACGCTGTGCCATCTCTGCGTCAACCCCTCCTCTGGCCTACCAGCAGACGGTCCATATCCCGATGGTGTACAATCGACCCCCACCACACCCTCAATGGTGCCTATGACTATTGCATGCACCTGTTCACCCACTGAAATCCCCCACACAACTCCCTTCTGCTGGCATGGACTACGACTTCCCGCCCACCGCACCGGGATTGACCGGGGTTGTCAGCGCGGACTCAGAGGTAAAGTGAATATCGCATTTCGTAGGCACCGGTCCCGTTGACAACTCGACAAACCTGTCTTGCTTCATTCCACGAAATGTGACAGCAAAACAAGTTCGACGAGTCAATTTCAATTATACTAGGTTACGTTTGTCCTCGCCTGTGTGTGTCGCTTACAGACATGTGGTTACTGTAGTATGCGAACGTATTTGACGTTCCACCACTTGATCCGCTCACGACCCCGCCCGGCGCGCCACCCGTAGTCCCACTCTTAAAGTCGTCCTCTTCGCCTGGCTGTTACACCAATCCTTCGGGCCCGCCGCCATCGCCGAGCATGGCCCCGTACACGCCGGTGGCACTCGAGACGCTGCACGTCACCACCGATACATGGCAGGCCCAAACCTTGTTCCCGATCTTCGACATCGAGCTCCCCATGCCATTTTCGCTCGAGTACCGGCCTTATTCATGGGTGACTGTGCCGGACTCGTGGGTCAACAGGAGTGTGCCGATGTTTAAGGAGTTCGACATCGCCATGATTCCATCTATCTCCATCCAGGTACCCAAATTTGACAGGCTCACGCAAGTCATGGACCAGCCGTGCGCAAGACTTTCTCAGTCAGACCTGGTGAGCAAGATAAAGAAGCGGCGGTAGTATGCAAAGGGCTGGAGAAGGTTAGTTCATTGGAGGTCATATTTATATTCTTGTAATCTCTTCTCTCAATGTACCAGTACTAGCAAAGACCCCTGCTCCGCACAGGGCTAGAAGTTGGTTGTCACAGTGCATGCTCTCACCCTCAGTGAGTATAGTGTGAAAATGGGTGCAGAGTTAGTGGGTACGTAGTTGTTGAAATCACCAGTGGTGTAACCTGTGTCCTATGCATGCCCATAAAACCTGTAACCTCTGCCTCAAGGGTATGGGTCAGACGTGATGTACCTGTACCCGTGCGGGTTCTGTAACCCTTGCCATACACTAAGCGGAGCGCCATAAGAGCACATCGGATGTACTCAGGAAGCACTCAGATCTACTCGAGCTCCGAGTCCGGTGTATTGAACTTGAACAGTTGAACGCAATATATGGGTAGATCAAAGTAATCATTTCAGAGCCTCTTCTACGTTTACAGGTTAGATCCTACACACCACTATCTGCCCTATAATTATTTCCTATCCTGCATATATTCTTATATCTACAATGTCTGTCTAGCCGTTGTTGAGGAAATGTCCTACACTGTCAACTCCGCTCATCGATGGGCTGCCGTGCTGAGTTTGAATTCGAGCCTTTTTTGGACTTGACTGGTCGTCGAAAGGCGGGTCGCGCGGTCGATAGTGTAGTGCGTCTTCACCCTAAACCCTGGGAGGGCACAGACCCCTCCAGCGGGCACATCCAATCATTCAATATTGAGCTCTGGAACCTCGGGATTGTTAGGATCGGATGCGATTCACGTCACATCCTCACCTCTACGATGGCACGCCTTTCACCGTGTAGTCCTCGCGAATTGTTCGTGCTCACCCCACGCTGCCGGGGTGGTGCGCAGCACCACGCATTTGCCTCGTGGCTACCACCTGCTGGATAAAACATTCGCGAGAACGATGATTGCACTTACCACCAACCATCATGGTAAAGTCGTTTCGCGGTTTGTTGGCACTACAGGAATGCTCACGTCTCTAGTTTGCATATACAATCTTTATGACTCTTGCTCTGCTGTGTGCCCAAGGCACATTCATTCCACAATTTTCCTTCTGGGATCCATTACTTGGCGGTGGTTCATGGATCAACAATAGTGGCAATGGTCTGGGAGAGCCCCTCAATGTAATCCGCTCTTCTTAGCAGCTATCCTACATCACGACTGAACACCGTTTGCTAGGTTATCATCTCGGGCCAGAGCTCGCCCGAAGTGCTCACCGATAGTGGTTTCGTGAACTTCGCTAGGGCAGTTGGATTGTGGGTAGCTATATTACTCGGTTTTTGGCACTGCAGGTTACTTACTGGAATTGCATGCAGCTCGCCAGAATGCTTTGGCATGCACCTAGGGGTGCCCCAGTCCGCAAACCTAGGCGATGGTAATGGGCTCGTCAACCAGACCACGGAGCTCCGGCAAAATATGGGCTTCAACAATTTCGGAACTTGCGTGGAAAGCCTTCTCGGCGGAAATCACCTCCGGGTGTTCCGCCAGAATGGACCCGCCGCCAACACCGGTGCCTTGTTCCTAGCGTGCGTAGGCCTATCTCACCCCCCACATCCCCTAACGAGTACGTCATGTTAGGGTCTCCCAGGAAAAGGTAGTGGTGGGCTTTCCTAGCCGTATATCTATAAATCGCTTATGAGTTTCAGGATATTCTCCGCCACCACGACATCTCTCCCAATGGCTATGATATTGGCCGGTGAGTAGAGTCTGGCCCGATGCGCATGCAAAGACCTGGAAATGCTGATACTTTTCTTAGCGATCAATTCGTGGCCTCCGCTATGGGGATGACAACCTTCGGGGGTATCACGTACTGGACTACCAGCCAAGAGCTTGTTGGTCACCTTCCACCTGGCTCTTCCGGAATAAACCACGGTACGGAGCTCTTAGGACACCTTCAGTTCCCTGGGCTCAATCTGATTGGCCACGTGACAGACATCCCTACGGATGGTCGCATAATCCTTCTCACTGTCATCATCGTATGATTGTCATACTGTATGGGCTTTTTTTCGTCCGTTATGCGGGGAAAGTTGGTATACTCTGTCGGAGGTGCAGCCACACGGCGGCATGCCAACCGCCGGGCCGGCCGGACCGGAATGAGACGGCCGACCCGTTCGTCCTGATGCAATTTATTTTCGTAGACTCTACATTACAGATACTTATAGTACGATACTTTGTGCCACTAGTCCCTCAGTCGTTCTCCTGAGGTCAGTTGTATTAGCATTAGCATTCTCTTTTCGCCTTTCACTAACGTGTATCTAGCATCATTAAATTATTAGAACTGTAACGTGGAACCTCAGCTATGGCATACGAAGCTGTGGGACGCGTTATACTACCTTTTTATCTACTTGTGTGGTATGTATTCCAGACGACGAATATGTACCTACGTGTGTCATGACAGAATCGGGCATCGATCACTCGATCTCATTCCAATATAAAGTATGGAAATTCTTGTGAGGCATTATGCGGCAGTATGAGTGATTGTGCGCAATATAAATTGATTGTGAGATTGTATTAGCTCGTACCGTCTTAGCGGGAGATATTGTAGTATTTGGAGAGATTTGAAAATCTGTATCTTATGACAGACATTTTATATCCGGAGGCTTTACCCAAGCAACTGGGTCAGAGTGAGACGTTGTTGTAGTAGCGGCTTGTCCCATGCTGCGCTCAGCAGACCCCGACGCCTGCACACCAACTTAGCACACTAGCCGCTACAGCCGCCGTTGCAGACGAAGGGAGCCAATCGACTTGGGCCGCTCGCGTAAGAAGTGCAGGAACATGGCGAGCGCAGGCAGCACGACGAAGAGGAGGAAGAGCGCCGCGTGCCGGAGGTATGGGCCGGAGCGCAGCGTCTACCGACTCGAACACCATCGATCACGGCCCACTGCCGCTGTTACTGGATGCCGTTGCCGCTGCGCGAGCGAGCGCATTGTGTGGACCGGGGAGGCGGCGCTCCGTCGCGGGAGTCTGGCTCTGGCTGCGGCGCGCAGGACTGTCCGCACGGCCCTATGGCACGCGCGAGAAAACGAGGTGTCGTGGGCACCACTGTGCGTCGAGTTGCTTGATGCGGGCAAACTCGGTAGTGTTAGCGAGGATGGACGTGAAAGTGTTGGTATCAGGGCTAAAGCGGACTCTAAGTACGCACCGGTGGCTGCAACGGCGGAGTGTGCAGAAGTAGATAGCGTAGATAGAGTAGGCTTAGGTGTTGCCAGGGCTGGTGCCAGCCCAGCACCTAGTTCGCAGCACTGCGTAACCATGCGCGCGTACGTACCTCTCTGCTATGCGCAGGTAGCCCCATCTCGTACCCAAGGAACTACCTCGCATATGTCCACTCTCCGCGCGCAGGGAGAATGCTCAGACAGTACACCTCAAGCACCTTCTCGCATCGATCCTCGGGTGCAGTGTAGACGGTGATGCGGAGGGCGTTCCACTTGCAGCGATGGTCGGAGAGGAAATCGGGTGTGCTCGTTGGGGGCAGTGTGATGAGGGCGAACGCGGAGATTAGGAAGGAATGGGTGGACGGTGTTGCGGTGAAAGAACACTCGGACGGCGCGAGCGTATAGTGGCCGGAGGATTGTGGCCAAAGCGGTGTCGTGCTGTGGTGGTGATGAGGGGGTGTCGGCGCATTCATCGTATCCGCTATCTTCTATCACATAGGCCTGTAGGGGACCGGGCACGGGACGAATTTCAGCACCACTGAAGGCTTGTTCCTTCTCATGGGCATCAGTGGTATTATCAAGGGCACTTTCAAACAGGCGATGGGATTGCGGGTGCAAGGATGGGTTGGCTGGTCGTGGACCAAGCTATAGACACTCGTGTGGTGCATGTTCATGCTGGATGGGTGGGCTCGACACGGCGTGTTCGGAAGTGACATGTTTTCCTGGATCTATTTCGACCTGGGAGATGCTCGTCGATAGCATCGGACAGAGTAAAGTCCGAGCGAAAATGATACCCTTTCCTCCTCTGAGAGATGAGAGATAAAATGCCTGCCGTGGTCGTGGCCGGGACATCAGGGAAGACGAAGAAACCATAAACTATAAGGAGGGTGATGACCCCGTAAATGATTTTCGATCAGAGCCTTCTCTGGAAGAGAAATAAAAGAAACTCGACAGATGGTCATGTCGGTTTTCATACGTGTTGGAGGTAAGCTCGGACTTACAGTCCCTACCAGTCCGTTACTAGTGAACATGGCCGAGCGTTTTCCTAGTTCATTCGGTTTGTATCAGCTGCGATCGGGATTGACATGCAACCGGTACAACACAAATCCGGGATCGAGATGGAGGAACGAACCAAGAATGTAGTGCGTCCCCACGAAAGTGGATGATTCCGCCATGCCTAGAAGGAAACGAATTGTGTAAATCTGCAAGCCTTGGCAACGGTCAAGAGCCGGGGATAGCTGATCGGGTTTGCAACGGAGGGACGCTCACTTGCTGGACGCACTCGTGATAGGATTCCCGGTTCAGGCGAACAGTGTCACACGGAAACAGTAGAAGGGTGATGTACCAGAAGGTCAGTTAAGACCAGAGAATTTGCATTGTCGGCAACCAAATCATTGGTGGTACGATTTGAAACATTAAATCTTCTGGAGCGAGGAATCACATCGTCAGTGTAGACAGCCAAGACGATCGAGCTGTCGCTTACTCGGCACCACTCCGACGATGAAGCCCCATGTAAAGAGTTCATTTTCTGTGTAATGATCGGTATATTATGTTCAGGGGGAACAAAGCACCGAGACCCACGTGGAATTGAGTGCAATTCATCCCTGACACCTATGCATTCGATACATTGGATCTATCCAAGTCTTTCATGAAAATGTCAGGAATGGAGAGGAAAGCGGAATGTAGGAGACCACAGACAGTTTGTGAAGTACTAGTACCAGTGTCCATGAGGTGATTAAACATGGACATACCAATACAGCAATAAGACAATAGGGGAGATCACAGTAAATTTTCGAGGCCGTTTTCAGGCCGTTTTCGAGAACTTGGGCCAAACGGGACTCAAAACGGAAGCTATAAACCCCTCGAAAACTTTACTGTGATCTCCCCTAATATGAACTAGTCGGTCTTGACCAATACTGTATCCTATCCTCGACTTTAGAACGAAGTCTATGGACCATGTTTTTCTCGTTTGTCAGAGTGCAGGGTTACTCTAATGGAAGCCAACAGCGTCAGT
>QLOZ01004254.1:0-13382 GCA_003314065.1 Lactarius sp. MG50 | reverse complement strand
AGCGTTAATATAGATGTGCGCCCGTTCACTGTTGATGTTAATTGGACGGTTCCCCGACCTTGTGCACTTGTCTTGACATTGCCTACGCCCGTCACGGGTATACCGCTAACTGGTTCGTAAGTGTCGAAGAATTCGTGCCGATTGGCAACATGAGTTGTGGTTGCGCTGTCAGCCACCCAGTCATAATAGATAAGGCGTTCATTGATTTGGTCACTATTGTAGACATTTTGGCAGCTATCAAAGTTAAAAAGTTCTCCTTCGTCTTCCGAAGGATTACACATATTTCCCTCCGGTACTACCGGTGGTACAACGCTTTGGGGAGGAGTGTCGGCAGCTAATATGAAATGTGCCGTCTGCTCGCTTTGGTTGGCTTCGTCTTTAGTATCTCGGTGCCAACGTTTTTTCGGATTATCGCCACGCGAGCGATTTTCCTGCTCGTTGTTCCAGCATTGCGATGCGCGATGGCCGAAACGTTTGCAGATGTGGCATTTTGCTTGTCCGAGCATGTGACAGTCTTCGAGATTGTGGTTGTCGCGCTCGCACAACTTGCAATATTTCTTCTTCGTAGCGGATCTGGTGGCAGATTTTGCTTTGCTCGGCCTATCTGAGATTCGACTCGCCAAACTGCCTTTGTTCTTCGGTTTACGCGAAGCTGTAGCGTTTTGCGTAACTTCCGGAGCTGTTGTCGTGGTATTCCTGGAAGAATTGAAGTCGCGCTTTCTCATTTCGCGGCGGTAATATTCTTCCTTGAGGATACCGATAATTTGGTTGGCAGTAAGGTAGCATTTGGGTTGGTCGAGTGCACCACGAGCGACGAAGTCGATGTATGGATTTAGGAAAGTATCCCAAGGGGGGGTAATGAACCGGTTATAATGATGCGAAAGAGGCGATCAGTGAACTTGAAATCTTCGTCTTCGATGAAGTTTATCTTCTCCCAATATCCCTTAAGCTTGTTAAGGTGTTCAGGGATATCGTCGCCTTCTTGAGCATATACGTGGAATATGTTTCGCAGATACGACGCAACTGCTTCAGTCCCATGCGTCGCATGCACGGCTTCCAGGTTCACCCACATTTGATGCGAAGTCTTCGCTTGGCTCACGTGAATGTGTTGTCCGTGCATTATGTTTTTCGAGATAAGCATCTTGGCGTAATTGTCTTTGAAATGCCAATTTGCCTCGCGTTTGCGATTCGTGCCCTCTTTGGGACACGGAACACTTCCTTGGACGTAGCGGTACACCTCGGACATATGCAGTACGTTCATCATCTGACCGCACCACACTGCCCAGTTGGTGTCGTCCAACTTCTCAGAAACATTTGTGCATACAGTGTTGTCAATGGATTTCAGATGCTCATAATCAGAATTTTCTTCCTCCTCTTCGAAATGATGGAAGGGAAGTTCTCCCGGAGGTTCTTCGTCCTCCGGCTCAGTGTCAGGAGGAAGATCATTATTATCATCCTCCAATTCATCGATGTTCGCCATGGTGTGCGAATAGGGGCTAAGCGTTAGGGTGATAATATTGTTGCCTAGGCGTGCAGAGCGTCACAGAATAAGAAATAGATAAAAGCAGTATATTGTCAGATAGTACAGGTCCTCGGTTTAGGCCACAGGGCCCATAACCTGTAATGATTCAGAGGATACGGAGATGAGACGGGACCAGAGAATACCCTTCGCCCCTATATGAGGGCGTGCTCCTTAAGAGCAATCCTACGCGTTACATAACATATGAGTATTATCTTATCTTATCTCTGCCGGTCTACTCGGGCGTATCCCAACAGACTGCAAAGAACTTTCAAGTAGAAGGGGCTTGATGTCCATTTTCCTTGGTAATGCTTTCTCAAAATAAGTCCATCCGCCGTGAAATTGAGCCAAACGGTGCTAAAGCTGAGGATTTCTGATGTGACCATGAACTGCAAGAGACGTGGGACAGTGAAGGTCAGTTGGTTGAAAAGCAAAATTTAGAGCCAGCTAAGGACAGGGGCGCTGATCCGAGCAAGAAGGTCTTCCAGGTAAGCACTGACACCCTTGAATGAAAACCAGCGAAGGTTGGGAAGCGTGATGTGCACCATGGTCGGGGTAATCAATGGTTGTCTTTCGACATCACGGTTGGGGAGAGGGGAGTGAAAACCAATCAGGACACTCTCCAGCTGGGGCATGAGTGAAAGCCAGGTGAGTAAATAGCTTGGGGGGAAGTAGCTGGATGGCGGGATATCTACAAGGGTGAGAGTGACGAGGCCTACAGCGGTTGTGAGGACTGGAGATCCAATCGGAAAGTCAGCGGGAGACAGTACAAGGTGGCGTAAATTCGGTGCTTGAAATGTCAGAGGAACTTGAAGGACCAAGCTCGTATCGCCTTCTGCGTGAAAAAGGATATATAAGCGTTCCAGGATTGGGAATTGCTTATCCATAGTTGTGATGATGATCTTCCGCAATCTCGGGAATGATAAATTAAGGGAAATATAATGCACACGATCACTGTGCTTGAGCGCGAGCAGAAGACTCTCTTCGTCTTCCTCAGTCGTCCCACGACCCATTTCCTCATAATAGATGGCGAGTGGCAGGAGTGGCGAATGTGCCAGCATATTCGCTACATGCACGCCATGGGTGCATAGAAGATGAAGATCTAGCTGCGATGGTGACGCAAATATGGGACTACGCCACCATCGGCAAACCTGCGCCAACTTGTACCACCAACGTTGGCCACTCCAATAAAAGTTAGGATCGCCGTCCTCATCATATTCATCTGAGGTTTCTAGTCGATAGAGATGGAATATGTTGAGAAGCACATAATCGTCGAGGATTTGGATAGGCGAGTGTGCCACCTTCCTGGTGGGCTCTAGTGATTTGCCAGTTGGTCACAATGAACAGAACAGGGATAGGGAACTTTGGGACTCACGACCTGGTGCACGTTGGCCGAACTCATCGATCGGTGGGAGATAAGTGGAAGTAGACAAGTAATCGGACATGTCAGGGAAGTGAGTGACGACGAGGATGTGGTTGGAGGTTGAAACAAGTAGGCCCCATGGAAGCCTCGTCCCCGTGGGATGATGGTGGTGTTGAGCTGAGCGTCTAGCTTCCTCACCTGGTCCCGAGCCCCCTCTGTTCATAGTATCATTAGGCGTACAAGTGAATTGTATAGTACAACATAAAAAAAATAGAACATCTTTGGCTGTGCTTACTGTACTATGAACAAAGTAAACGTGGTGAGATTGGGGTTTACCAGTCGATTGCTGCAGAACCAGGAGACTTGATAATAGCACGAGACGCCCGAATCCTAATACCCTCATGCGGCGTGCACAACAGGCAAAGTGGGACTTAGATAACAAACCGAAACTCATCCCTATCCCCCCTATGTCATCTCCTTTCTGTAATTAAATATCGATCTATCACGTACCCACAGCATTGCCAGCTACTACTTTATCCCCTCCACTGGCAGCGACACCGCCTCCTCCGCCTCCACGGCTGCCCCGATGACCTCCACCCCTTCCGCTCGAGCTACTGCCGCCACTGCCGCTCATGGGCATCATTGACCGGTCTGTGATCGTGCCCGCAGTTGGGCGGGGCACCTCTGCTTGCCCTGACAGTAGCGGATGTGATCCATACGACTGTTGGAGTCCCTGTGTGGCAACCTTAGCTACATGGATCCCTGTAAGGCGATCAATTATCGAAGGTGGCTGGGCAGCGAACCTGCTGAACAAGTAGTCCAGTGCTGCCAGTTCAATTGAGGAGTGGGATGCAGAAGTGCGGGGAAGGCGCGGACCAGGACCGAGAAATTGTGTACATGTCTGCGGTAGGATGTGCTGGAGCTGGTGGGGCGGAGGAAGGCGATGGTGGGACTATATCACCATCAGGCGCGGCGTGAGCGTGGCTGCGGCTGCGACTGTGGTTGCAAGTGTGAGTTCTTGAGAGAGAAGCTTATCAGTATCCATTCGGGGGGACTTTCCGCCCGCGCTGGTAGCGGTGGGGACGGCGGCTGAGATTGTGCTGGAGAGGTCGGCGAAGCGGTTTGAATAATCCCGGAACGTGATTATTCTCATCTGCCGTTAAAGATAAGGGGCACACACATGTCCCCTACTGCTTCCAAGATGGGTTCACGTCCATGGTGATATGGATGCCGAAGGGGGCGACGGCAGGACAATCACGATCGGGCTCAGCGGCGTAGGAAGGGACGGGTGTAGCTGCAGGTGCGATTGTAATTGGGAGTTATTGAGAAAAAACCTAATCGGTGTCCGTTGGGAGGTGCTTGCCACGCGCGCTGGTGCCGGCGGAGGAGGGGTTGAGATGGCGTTGGGGTAGTCGGAGGAGCAGGTGAGTAATCTATCATCTGCTTTCGAAGTCAACAGACACTAACCGCCCTTTCTTTGCCGTTTCCCTGTCCACGTCCATTGATACCGGCGTGCATGTTGCTCGATCCATGAACGGCCTCACCTTATATCTCCTCCCAAGAAGACATCGTAGTCTGTGCGTTCTGATCTTCACATCAGATCCTTGTGTCCTTTTGTGCTGACATGCGTAGTGCGTGCAACACATCCAGAGCCGTAATGCCGACAGCTTGTCCTGCAAGTGGAATTCAGTATAGCTTATTATGGTACACACTGAGAATATACAGTGTGGGCTCCACATAAAGGCGAGGACGGAAACGGTCATAGCGCACCTGAACCATCACCCACACACGATTTTCCGACAGTTACTGTGAACACAATCTGGATCTGCGAAAATCTAGTTGTACTCTTGCGGATGACAATTATACGTTAGATAGAGGTGAACTTGAAGAGGATCAACCGAATTTGTCTAGCCTGCCTTTGACTGCGCGCGCATATAACCATTATGACTTAGAAGCGAGAATCGCGTCTTCCAAGGCACTTTGAAGCTTTCGAGCCGAATGGGCGATATTCGGTTCTATGCTAGATGACATCAAAGGCCAGGGAGGTCATGTGAGGTGTGAGATGGCGCGCCCTCAGGCTGATGTAATCTTCTGTACATCGTGACAATGCATGCCGGTGGCCCGGGAGAGCAGATTATATAATGTGACGTGGTAAGCGAATCAGCGGATTGACTCGGAAGAGAACTTGAAATTGGCACACTTTGACGCGACTTTTGCCAGTAACCGCTCACATCTCTCTTGCAGACTAAACGGAAACCACTGGAGGCGTATTGAGACCAGTTTTGTCCTTTCTCTTCTAAATAGTACCGACGTTTTGCATTTGTATGGTGTTGGCATCCTTACATCCCTCGGATCGAAGCGGTGTATGCCGTCACCGAAGGGCACCCAGTGGCTCCGTGCCTTTTGCCGTTGTAGGACAATCTCGACAACGTCGTGCTTCACACAGCGGGGACTTGACTACTCCGCAGAGCGGATACCACAGCAGTCGTTACGTGCTACGTACGAGGCGCACGTTCACGCAAAGGCAAAAAAAAAACACAGCAGCCGTAGTATACATCTACATACATGATGCTCTACCTCAAACAAGAACAAGATGGGATAAGATGTAGGCATGACTTACACAAGCATCGAGGAAAGCGGGTGGGATGGGGTGGCGAAATTTATAGAAGGCAAAGGAAGAGCATGCGGAGATGGAGTGGAAACGAAGAGGTGGGTGATAGCCGTAATGATTGGTGTCGCGATCTCCTCGATAACTGGGATGTTCATGCTCTTAATGAGGACAAGAACTAGCATTAGTACGGGTGTTAGTGGGAGATGAACAGATGGATAACGGCATACTATGTTCCAGATCTCACCGTCGATCTAGCCGCCTCGCTGCAGCGCTCCCCACATTTCCTGGCCTACGACCGCAGCTAACGCGAAAATTCTGAATGATCGACCATGGTCAGGTTCACAGGGTGGCCTGCTACCTTTCGTTCATCGATGAATGGGGTAAATGCGTCCCGAGCATCGTCTCCTCCAGAATATCCAACCTCACTCAGGTTAGGAAGGAGCTCTAGCGGTGGCTCTCCATCGACAGTTTCTAGAGAGCGAGAGAGTTTTCCAACGAGCTCATTTTGCACGTGAAGAGTCTTCAAATTGCGGAATGGTCTGAAAAGCTGGCGCCACTGTTTGCGGTCGACCTCGTTGTGCCACTCTGAAGATCGATTGTGGTTTACGTGACTGAGCGTGAGTTTCTCCACAACAGAGAGTACGGGATGAAGTGCACCGAGAATCTGCGCTGCGGATGATACCTGCCAGTCGAGGTGTCTGCAAAGAACCTTCAAGAAGAAGGGGCTTGATGTCCATTTCCCTTGGTAATACCTTCTCAAAATAAATCTATCCGCCGTGAAATCGAGCCAAACGGCGCTAAAGCTGAAGATTTCCGATGTGTCCATGAACTGCAAGAGACGTGGGACGGTAAAGGTCAGTTGATTGAAAAGCACAATTGTGAGCTCGCTCAGGACAGGGGTGCTGATTTGAGCAAGAAGGCCTTCCAAGTAAGCACTGACACCCTTGAATGAAAACACGCGAAGGTTAGGAAGCGTGATGTGCGTCATCATCGGGGTATCCAATAGTTGTCTTTCAACATCACGGTTAGGGAGAGGGGAGTGAAAACCAATCAGGATCATCTCCAGTTGGTGCATGAGTGAAATCCGGGTCAGTAAGTAATTTGGAGGGAAGTAGGCGGATGGTGGGATATCTGCAAGCATGAGAGTGACGAGGCCCATGGTGGTCGTGAGTAATGGAGATCCAATCGGAAGGACAGCGCGCCACAGTCCGAGGTGGCGTAAACGCGGTGCTTGAAATGTTCTGGGAAGGATCAAGCTTGGATCGCTTTCGGAACGAGACTCGATATACAAGCGTTCCAGGATTGGGAATTCCTCATCCATAGTTGTGATGACCTTCCGCAATTTCGGGGATGGTAAATCAAGGGCAATATAATGGACACGATCACTGTGCCTGAGCACGAGCAAAATACCCTCTTCATCTTCCTCAGTCGTCTCACGATCCTCTTCCTCATAATAGACGGTGAGTGGCAGGGGTGGAGAATGTGCCAGCATGCTCGCTATAGGCACACCATTGGTGCATAGAAGATGAAGATCTAGCCGTGATGGGGATGCAAGTATGACACACCGCCACCATCGGCAAACTTGCGCCAACTTGTACCACCAACGTTGGCCACCCCAATAATAGTTGGGATCGCCATCCTCATCATATTCATCCGGGACGTCTAGTCGATAGAGATAGAATATGTTGAGAAGCACATAATCGTTGAGGGTATGGATAGGTGAGTGTGGTATCTCCCTGGCGGGTTCTATTGATTCGCCAGTTGGTCACAATGAACAGAACAGGGATAGGGAACTTTGGGACTCACGACCTGGCGCGCGTCGGCCAAGCCTTCCAATGAGGGGAAGACAGATAATGGGAGACAAGCAACCGGGCATCTCAGAGAACTGTACGGCGCACGCAGCAAAAGGTGTGTCATAGGGAGCGCACTGTATGCAACATATAAACTGCCCCACCTCAGGCTGCGTCTCGTTATCGATCGCATATCGCTGAAACGTGCCGATGGCCTGGTTGAATGACAAATTGCTCAAGTCACTTGGGATGCCACGCTCTCCGTTCAAGTTGCCGCCTGCTGCTGTTCTTGACTAGTGGTCTTCAGCTGAGCCCGTAAGTATCTATCTACCTTCCCTGTGTGGTCCTTTTGCGAGACCAGGTGCGCAGCGTGAGTCCTAAGAAGTAGCGTGGCCTTAGCCTGCGGACCAGACAATATCCAGTCAGCCCAACCGAGCCCAACCGCCGGCGCGACACAAAACGGACGCCCGCGCGCTTTCGGAGTTCGGGCCGCTATGACGCCGGTGGGCACTTGGATTACCGATTACCGGATCCGAACTGCCTCACCCTACCCTTCGTTCCGTTCTTGTCTACCTCCCTTTACCCTTCCCTTCTATCATTCGAACAGCGAACAGCGAAAGGGAAGGAAGGAATCAAGGGCACTCCCGAGTGAACGGGATTATCCATTTACTGTATGTTGGCAGCAGACACACGTCCAGACTTGGCAAGACTGCCACCCGATTCGAAACGACGGTCGTAATTATCATACAGGCCCCCATCGCGCAACTCCGATTCCTTTTCCTTACGGTCAAGGGCCCAGTCCCAAAGGGATTACTCCAGTCGGTAATGATAAAGATAATGAAAAGCGCTCGTTCCCCATTCTTACTTTCTGATAAATATCAAACCCCACTCGGAAACCCCTATTCGCATCCAGTTCCTGGGCGTCCCCATCCCCTCATCCCTCCCTACTTCCTTCGCCCCCTTGCATTCTTTTCTCCCATTTTTGCAAACTCGGAGAGATCCACAGCAGCACGACAAATCATATCGTCATTCATCATGTCTCTCTTCGCCTTGATCTTTGGTGCCATCGCCGAGACCGTGGCGTTCTTCTCTGCGCCACAGCTACTAGAGAGCGTGCTTACTCACCTCTGTGAGCATCCTCCTCTCTCCTCTCTGACACCTACCTCGTTCTGAATCAACACTTTTTGGCGCGGCGTGTCGTAGCACGGGTGCTGCCGTTGGGCGCTGGCATCGCATAGTACCGACCCGGCCTATGTGCAGTTGGTCCTGTTGCACCCTGCTTATTGCCCTGAGTCAGTAAGTCGGGGTGCAAGAGGGCCGTATCACGGGGCCGAGTTGTCCGGGCGCTGTGGCCTCCCACACGCCCACTAAGCACATATGACGAATCACGAGGACGGATTGTTTATGATAAGTAGGACAACGTCGGTCATTTCTTTCTCTAGAGGCGACGGCGGGAGGAGTCAGGAGAATCGCCACTCATGGGCACCAATTCATGCAATGTACGTTATCGCCGTACCTTACTCACATCAACCATCGTAATGCCATGCACAATGAGTTGGAGTTATGGATTCATGCATTTTTTTTGTTGTTTTGAATAGGAGAAGAAAAATAAAACCTTTATGTGTTTGGTTGGTTGGGTTCTAGTACATGTGAAACTCAAGATAGAGAAGCATGCCCGCCCTATGCAGTCCACACGCGGCGTATGAACTCCGTCAAACCTGGACCGAGAACAAGAAAATGTATCAGTTGCCCAGCAATAGAGGTGGGCGCAGTGCGCAAGGGTGCCAAAAAAACGCACCGATATCGTTCGTGTTGAATTGATACACGCCTACGCCGACGGCGACCGACGTCAGGCGCAATGTCCAAGTAAGCAGTGGGCCGAGCATAGGGAACTTGCGCTTATGGACGTAATCCACCAAGACGGTGTCAAACTATAATTTGTTCGCCGATCAGCAAGAGGACGGATGGGTATAGGGGAGAACGCACCCCGATATGGCTATGAACGATGAGGCCGACGCCGAGTAGGCCATCGAGGAGGGGCGCGGGTGAGCCAGAGGTTGCGAATGCGGCGGCGGTGAGCGGGACGAGCCCCGCGGAGAGCAGACGCTCGAAGGACCAGTGGTAGGACCCGTGCGACTTGGACGGGGAGGGGAAGGTCGTCGGGTCGTTCACCGTGCCCTTGTAGATCGCTGCCACACGTGCGAACGAACCGTGGATAAGAAGACGAGAAGGTGAACCAAAAAAAGAATACGCACGACCGCCGGGAACGTAGGCAAAATTGGAGGTCGAACGGCGTGCTGTGTGGATGGTTGCTTTTGTGTCAGGTCTAGCCCGATGATGCGTTCATAGATGAGGGGTACCCATTGACGTACCGAGTTGGAGGGGAATGAGAGGGCGTTTGGCTGTTGCCAGAGATTGGCGTAAGACGATGCTGGAAGCCATTTTGGCAGTGGCAGCGAAGGGAAAGTAATAGAAAATCCGGTTGGCTCGTTGATTGCGGTTAGCGCTCGTTTCGTCGCAGTCTGAGAGTGGGCTTGTGCACATTAGGTAAGTTACTCAGACTAAGTTTAGACCTGTTTTTTTTTTCCTTGAATCTGCATTTATAACGCGCAACATGTACAGTATGTACAGTCGACATCCTCATAGTGCATCTAGTCATTATGCATAAAACCTGGCAATGCAGGCAACAGCCTGGAACCAACGTCGTTCCTAGTATTTTATGCAAAATTGCATTGTGCATGAGGGTCTGCAAAACTATATATTCCTTTTAAGGCAATATTGTGCCTGCACCCATGATTCCGAGCCATGAGGGCCATGAATCTGAATCAACGCTAAGATGCACAGTTTTTAAATAGTCCCAATAAAGCAATCCATAGTGTGCACACGCTCTGCTATGTGCTATGTGAATCCTCTCCAGTCTCAGTTGCACAAACTTTGAGGGCATTTCCGTTGTCTTGATGACCAATCTCACGTTCAAGCACCCCTTGACTACTTCTGGAACCAGACAAATATTGGCTCAGATGCTGCTATGGCTTAGAATGTCTCACAACTACCTCTATAACCGTGATAACAGTAGCTATTTTGAACGAATACACAGGAGGACTTATAACGTGAGAAATACCTTCCTTTTTAATCTAAGATTTGCTTGTGCAGGCATGATCACAGGCCGGAACCATGCGTTATGAGCATGTCGACTGTAATTACAAAGACGCGCACGAGGCGACAATGCGCCTCGCTTAATTAGAGATGGTGATGGACTGTTATATACGTCTGGTGATGTGTAGGGAGTGGGGGTGTGGGGTGGAGTTGTTGGGGCCTCAGGCTGGTGGCCCGTGTATCTAACTAAGATCCTCCGGCAGTGGCTCTCGTCGCCTCGGGCGTAGGCAATGCTGCACACTTCCCCCTTCGCCGCCGGCTAATGCTTTAGTGCGAGCCCCAAGGCATGCAAGCTCAGTGGTGCCTGTGGGGCGTGGATTTTGTGTAGACTACGCGTGTACTGTGGGTCTAGGGTGTATACTCGGTGGCAGTCCACAGATCTGAACGCGCATGTTATTCATCTTCCTCTTCATCGCAGAAAGGAGCTTCTAGTCCTTCCGTCGGCATAGCTTGCACTAACCGATCATGGTGAACATCATGCAACTTGACGTGTCCTCATCCCTCATTCCGACCAGACGGCTGTCGCATGTCACGCACGTTTCATCCTCCTCCGGTGCTCTCCCAAACTATATCTACGAACCATCCTAGCAGTAATTTCCCTACTATTTCTTGACTTTGCCCCAATAATGAAGCCCAGTGCGCACAGGCTCCATGAACTCCCTGCATCAAACGCCCTACCCGCCCGGCTGCTCCACGCGCTCTGCGCAACAAGTCCGATGATGGCCATCACCATACTCTCCTTCTTCCTCGTCTTCCTGCTCAAACTCATCACTCCCACCGCGACGCGACGTCGCCGCGGCGGGCGGCATGTCAACCTTCTGAAGATCGTGATTCCGCAGCCGCCTGCCGTGCCGAGCACGTCCTCCCTCTCCCTCACGGCTACCCCGCGCGAGCTCGACCCCCCAACGCCGGACGTGGCGGAGGACCCGCTCAGCCGCATCTGTGGCTTCCTCGCATCTAATACCGCATGTGCGTGGAAGCGCCAGGACCTCGGGGCCACGCCACCCCTGGCGGGTCTGGAACCGTACCTCGATGCTGTGGGTGTCGTTCTCGCACGCATCGATGAGTTGAGGATACTCAGAGGGGGAACAAGAGGAGCGGAGCGGGCGACGAGCGATCGGCAGGATACGGGGTTTTTTTTTTGAATCCGAATTTGTATTCCGCGGTGCGTACAACTTAGCATAGATGCGGGCACGTAATACCTACGTAGTATCCTCAGGCGGCGTGGGTGGTGGGGGTGATGGGCCGGCATGAGCTGGTTATGGGCAGCGATAGAGTGTAGGGTGTGGTGGGCTGTGGATCGTACTGTATGTACTGTACTGTACATACATAAGTGACCGCAGCGGATTGAGTTCCAAGTGTCATTGAGCCCTTGTTTACAGTACCTATATTTTATTTGTCTTTGTTGCGGACTCCAAGATTTACAGTAAGAGCGGGGTTCATAGTTACTGTAAGTGAAAATGAAATTATTCGGATATCGGTTATCTCGAAAACTTTGGGGTTATCAAATAGCTATCCCCATCCCTACCTGCAAGTTCTGACAGGAGTTATCATTACTAGTTATCCTGTTTGTCCCCTGCCAACTCCGCACCTTTTCCCCCTCCCACTGATGGTTCAGTTCACTGTCACATATCCAATGACACCAAAGAGATGGTGTTACGGAACAGTACTGATCTCAAAAAAAAAGGTCCAGACCTTTTGGCAGGACAATCGTCATCTCAAATCGCAATCAGATTCTGCGGCAGAGGCTCTCGAACGGTCACTTTGCTGCACACAAAAATTTGCGATTGTGATTTTTTTTGGCTGATGCCACATTCAGCAAACTCGTTGCCGGACGCACTTCTACTGTATTGTACGTACGTGGGGCTACATGACGACATGATAATGCGTCGAAAAAAATAAATAAAGTCATGCCCGTGTCAACTTCCACCCATGCACAGTCGACCGCACCTCCTCCTCGCCTGAGTCCTCCGGAAACATCGGCTGGCGTTCATGACGATGGGCTCAACGTGCGATCCTGGGTAAGATCCTGGGAAAATAATTCAGACGTACTGGGAATCGCTCCGTCACCACCTTCTCGCACGCCCAGCCGGTCGCGCGGGCCATCTCGAAAAAGGCCATGTCGCGCTCGGCGAGGTGGGGCCTATGATGCGTGTAAAACACGAGTACGCACCCAGCGCCAGAGGGCGCGATGGCGCGTTCGCACGTCGTGAGCAGTGCGCGATGCTTTCGTTACACACATACATACATACGCCACGTCATCATTTATTTCGGAGATAGAAAGACGCAAAGAGGTGCGTACCTGGGAATGATTGAATATAAGGTCCGAGAGGAGGATCAGGTCGAATGCCCCGCCGCCTGTAGCAGTGCCACCTCCATCTGTCTCCGTGTCCGCGTCTTCCAGCATCGCGAGGAGTGGCTCGACGGGGTGACCCCACACATACCCCATCACACACACGGTGGCAGGTCCGACGTTCTGCGCGACGTTGTAGGCCATATTCTCGACGAGCGCTCGGTCCGGGTAATCCGTCATCACTACCTACACCGACCAGATCAGTCGGCCCCCGCAGGCTCTTCGAAAGACGCAAACCGCACCTTCCGAGCGCCACATTTCGCCGCGACCAGACTGGGCAGACCCCCGCCTGCGCCTAGCTCGAGCACGGTGCGGCCCCGATAGAGCTCCGGCGTGCGTTGGAGAAAGCCGGCCAGCGCGCGAGCGGCGTTCCACCTACATTAAACAATACAAATGCGTTAGTACTCGTGCGTGCGTGTCAAGAATCTTTTTCAGTTGGCGCGCGCACGCACGCGACGCACAGGTAGTGGCCCCAGAGGGGATGGCTGCCCACGAGCCGCACAGAGATCGTGCTCCACGGACGGCTTGGTTGGTCTTCGAGTTGTACTTCCGCGTTCTCGCTATTATTGTTGTACACTACGATCGTCGGT